>LS041756.1:10394-23815 GCA_900241095.1 Acartia tonsa | reverse complement strand
GAAGACAGGGGGCTCAATGGAGTTGAAATCATGTTACTTGGCTCAATTTTGTCCTCGTTGTGGTCTGTACCAATATCATTTAGTTTTACAGGAGTCACTCCACCTTAAATTAATACACATTAGTAGGCAAGGGATAGGTCAATGGCCGATAAATTGATGTACTATTACCCTTCTGTAGATTAAAATTTGTGGTTGAAACGTTTGGACAATTAACTTAATGAACAAGCCAATCAAAATTCAAGAAAAGTCTCCAAAGTAGTTAAGCCAACAAATAAGAAAATGTTATTATAAAACTTTGGGGAATATCTGAAAAATAATTAGGTAGAAAACAAATTTGGTTGAAATTTATTTCACAAAATTAAACTGTTCAGTAGCTATATTTCATTATTGACTTTGTTCTGACTAGGTAACTAACCATAAAAAAAGATAAATATGTTTAAACAAACCTTTGTTCGGAACAAAGAATTCCATTTCAGCGAGTTCATCACCAATAAAAACACTGTTATTTGCTGGCATATCATCCTCCAGTTCCTGGTGCCTGGCAGCTTCCTCAAGCCTTACCTGGATAAAGTAAACTTTGAAGAAAATTTAATGACTTAAGTGTTCTCATGAAGGTAGAAGAATAGAGGGGGCCTGAGATATATCTTACTCTGCCCACAGGGCGGGGAACTTTTTTAGATTTTTAATTGGCCCTTGAATTCAGCTAATAGCCGAATCCCTGCAAAAGAACAAAAACAATTTTCTATTAGACGAAAAGGGTCTCCGCCACTTGGGCCAGGTAGTTGTCTGGATTATACTTCTATACATTTATTGTGTTTTCATTTGATAAAATTAAGGAGAGGCAAGACATAGTTTTTCTAATCCATCTGATAATTAGAACACAGGGACGTCCGAGCTTTTTATTTTGAAGGGGGTAAAATGAGTAGTCTAAAAGGTTTGAGAGGGGTAATCTAATATATTTTTAAATTTGATGGGGGTACAATGAGAAGCATCAAAATTTAATATTGGGTGAATACTTCTTTACCCCACCCTTGGACGTCTGCAAAAGTCAAGGCATTCCCCGCCCTCTTTATAATAAAAATAATAATAAGTTAACCTGTTCCTCAATCAGATTATTAAGATGAGTTTCTAGCCTCTGGAGGCCATCCTCGCTGGTGAGGTCAACATAAGCGTCCAGAAACTGCCAGTATTCTTTAAATTCTGCAGATATTCGCTTTGCCACACTAATAGTTGCATGCTTGATTATTTTAAATTTTTGAGAAATAATACCTAGATATAATAGGTAAAATTTTTTGAGTATTACTATTTGAAGGTAAGGATTTAAAGCGATAAGGCAATGGCCGATTAATTGATGTACATTTCCAATGATGATACACAAAATTACCCCTTCTGTAGATCACAATTAAAGTGGTTGAAACGTTTAGATACTAAATAAACAACCCAATCAAAATTAAATAAAAATCCCTAAGGTTGTTAAGCCAACAAAAAAGGTATTAAAAGACTTTGGAAGATAGTGTAATAAACAGCCCATTGTCACCTTCCTCCCTGACTTAAAGCCCAATAAAATTAAACAACGAAATAAAGATAAAAAACACCAAACATCCCTATCGCATTGTCTTTCTAGACCCTTGTCTAAATCTTGGAATCTTTGGGAGGCTTTATCTCTCCTCTTTAATTCTTTATAGGCACTTGCAGCTTTTTCCTAAAAAAATTGCTTTTATTGATTTTGGATAAATGAATTAAAAGTAGTTTCCAGTAAGGCTTCGAAACCGACTAATATCCGCTGGATTAAAACAGGTTCTCATTCATACTGAAAATCACGTAAAGCATTGTATTAGAGACAATTTTCCACGAATATTACAATAAAAATTATAAAATGTATACCGGTTTTGTTAGCCGGGCCTTGGGCCCCACGGGTCTAACAAAACTGGTTTTAATCTTTAAAGCCAGCTTTAAGTCTTACTTTATTAGAGTACATGACAATATGGTGTAAGATCCAAGTAATAATAAATTCATTGGATGGAAAGTCTCATTTTTACGATATTTTCACTGGCAATTTATTTAATAGGAAAGATATCACAAACCTCCGAAAGAGGACCGATAAGGGCAGAAATGAACAGCGGAGATTTCATCAGCTCAACCGATTGATCGGCTCTGGGTGAGACGATTGATCCTGGTCCTCCCTAAAATAAATAATACATTTTCCAGTATGGCTTTGAAACTGATTAATATCCACTGGATTAGAACCGGTTCTCAGCCATACTAAATAATCATGCACAGCATCGTATTACAGAAATATATTAAATCACAAAACTGGTGGTTTGAATCTTATAATTTTTCATTTTAATATCCGCGGAAAGCTGTCTATAGTACGTCGCGATAAAGAGTAGGACCCAAATTGTGTCATCAAATTAAAACCAACTAACAGATTAGAGATACCTATTTGAAGTAAGCTTCAAATAGGTACCAGAGTGGTTTTAGAGTATTTTTTCAAATTCTTTTTTGAGATTGTTTGGTCCATTTGTCACAGTCAGTAACGCTATGTGGAGAAAGTCGATTTTCTCGGCTGCTATTATAGATAGAAAGCTGAAATTTTTAGTTAAGATTCAAATAATACATGTGCATCTAATCTATATATTATTTTTTCCGTCTGTCTGTCGGTCATGCTTAAACGAATGAAAATGTTATTATTTTTAAGGTTTAGCTACCTATTTTCTTGGAGATTTTGCATTTAACTTATAGTACCTGATTTCTTCTTAGCCCCATGGGGGATCCAGGACTGGTCAATGTAAATGTTTTATTCAACCCATTTATTTGTCTAAATGGACAGGAACATTAGGAAATGTAAAAAAAAGTTAGGAACTTAAAGCCAGGAATAAAGTATGGCCAACTAGAGAAATAAATAAAAAAATAGAGGGGCAGATAAAAAGATCATCTTTACTACGAAGCGTTGCATCGCGGGAAAAAAAGCTGAATTAAGAATATTTTTTCACAATTAAGTTGTTGGTTAAGGTGGGCTTAAAGCAATCAGATGATTATTATGAATGGGGCTTAATTTAACTTTTGTAAAAAAAAAATAGTTTTAAATGTTGCATTTGTACAATAAAAATGAACCAAAAAATAAACTAGATTTTCCATTAGTATTCCTTTCCTGGGAGTTCTTGGTGACACAATATTGATGAGAGGGGAGTCCAATGATTCACCGCTCCGTCTTCTCGGAGACGAGATGCTGGAATCCAGAACATCCTCGGAGCCAAGGAGCGGAGGAGAGGCGCGGAACAGCTGGCGGGGCACTTCGGAATGTGGTACTGGAGCACCTTAATATAAGGTATATTTGTTTAAATTATTACTTTCCGTTAGGTTACATTGGGTACTTGGTAGCCCGTCAGGGTTTTTCACCGCAGGTATTGGCCCAGAAAGGTTAGGGCCCCTGGCAGGGTTTAAGCATAGGGAAAAAACCTACCTTCCCCCTTTATTTTCAATTTAGTACAAAAATAAGGAAGCTCATTGCATAATTCGGTTTCGATATTAAGATGATAGTTTTTATTTATATTTCTTCATTTATTAAAGAAATAAAACATTAGGTACCTAATAATAAAGAAAGGGATAACGATTAAATCCATCTAACCTCTTCACCCAATCCCCTCCCCTCCTACTGGATGAACGAACTGACCACAAAATATGTCCATGTAAGCAACCTAAATTTACGAATGTACTATATGAATCCATTTACCTAAGTAAGGAGTACCATCCAACTCTCTTAGTACAGGGATGTAATGCATAGCTGTGATGGCCTCTCGTATCTTGTTCTCTATCTCTGCGCTTTTTATCTGTAATCATTAAACAAAACATGGCATTTGTGTCATTTAGAGTTACATTTCAGTATCAAATAAAACCTTCAATTTCCTTAAACAAGGATGAAAACATCAAAAAAATCAGATACATAGGTTAATTATCTATATCATACAAAAACCTGTAAGTAAATAAGTAAATATATAAATTATCAAAAAAAGAGATTACGGATAAGGCCTAATTATAGAAAAGCTTTGCTTTTTAAAAATAAAAGTATTGTGGAAATACTTTAAAATGTTAGATTTTAATTTTAAAATCCTAGATATTCTTATTCATTTATATTTTGTGTTTCCTTTGCTCTGGAGCCAATAACGTCCAGCGCAGATTCTCCAAACTTGTTTATTCTCGTTGTATCTAGAGATGGCTCCTGTGTCAACAGTTTAACAACCTCGAAAACAACATCTTCTTACAATGGATATATTATTAATTGGATCTTCAACCAGATTTTTAAGTTCTCTAATAAAGTGAAAATTGTAGCAGGCTAAAATAACAATAGATACCCTCTTTCAACCCACTTTACCCTATCCCATTATCTCCTACTGGATAAACGAATTCCATGTTAGCAAGGAAATTTGACGATAATTTTTCCCCTGTCATAATATACACGTATATTCTCTACAACATCCACTAATATTATGCGTGAAAAAAAAGAATGCAAGATAAAGAAGTTCTTATTAAATAAAATTGCTTTGTCATTCATTATCTTCTTTTTTGGCCTTTTTACGACAAATAGATAATTTTGAATAATCTGAGACAAACTTCTTATTTTTTCATAAAAATTCCCTTGTATTTTCCTAAATCATTTCCTCCACAAAAATAGGCATAAACCTTCCCTGGTCCTATAAGAAGTTACACAGTAACGGAGAACCACATCGGTTTATCGGTTAGCAAGATACTTTGATACAGACAAAAAAAAAACTAGGTACTACTTAAATTTACATATAAGGATAATATTGATATTAGGGTTGGCAATCCGAATCCGGAATCCGCCCAATTTTGGAATCCAGAATCCGAATCCGTTTTTTTTTATAGCGGATTCGGATTGTTAATTGTTAGGCTAAAATTACCTACACCACCAAGTGGAGAGATCAGAAAATATGAAAAAACGCAGCTATATATTCTTCCCAGTACCCGGTATAATTTAATCCCTTAATTTTTTTAAGCCTTTCAAATATTGCTAGAATACGGAATCCGCCAAAAAAAATAAGAATCCGGAATCTGAGGAGAATCCGTTTTATTTATGGAAGGATTCTTGTAAGAATCCGAATCCGGTCCAAAAATTAGACGGATTGCCATCCCCAATTGATATATTTTATTGTTACTGCATACTTAAACTATTAAACAAGATTAATATTATCCATTTTTTAAAATATATTTGTAAGAAGAATACCTCGTAGTTATTCATCTTGGCAGCCAGATGCAGCGGGGTGTCCCCACTCCCCTTGTCTGGCATGTTGAGGTACAGGTCCAGCAGGTGTACCTGGCGAATCTGGTTCTGGCCAGGATCCGCCTCCGGGTACATGGCTGTTGTCAACGAGTCTAAACAATGAAAAATATCAAGAATTCTTTATTAGCGGAGTTATTCTTTCAATAAATGTATATAATAAGTATAGGTGTAAAACCCAGACAACTACCTGGTTCCGGTTGTGGGAACCTTTTCGTCTGCTAGCAAATTGCTTTCTGCTCTTTTGAAGTATAGCGACTTGGCTGTGTTAACATTTCCGATGCTATTAACTGATATTCAAAGACCCAATTGAAAACCGACACAGGGTTACCACCCCATAACTCGTGACCCCTCTATCATTTTACTAACCTTTAATAAAATCCAGGATAATCTTGCATAGCTGATGTTTGCCACTCTTAGCTACAACATGGAGGGCATTGTATCTGGAGCCCTCCTGCAATATTGCTGGCGTGTCACTTGGGGTCATCAAGTAGCGAGGATTTTCCCTACAAAATTGTTTCATTTAGTACCTCAAATAATGGATATAGGTGGATATTTTGACGAGGAAAAATTTGTTGCCAATTTAGCTTGCTCACATGGACCTCATTTATTGGGTCAGTTCGTAACTTCGTAGATACAGTAGGATGAGATGGGATGTGGTAAAGAGCTGCGAGAATCACTTTATCAGAGAGCCTGAAAATGTGGTGCAACATCCAAGTGATAATATATCGACTGTTGTCTACAGCGTTTCGGAGCCGGAGCCGGGAGCAGCAACATTTTTGGTGGAGCCGGAGCCGGATCCGTATTTTTCGTTAAACACGGCTCCGGCTCCAGATTAGCTAAAAATGATTTTTTAAAGTAATATTATAATTTGGCAACGGTCTATTTCCATATAATAAACTGAAAAACTATTGTTACTTAACAAATAGACACACATCCTTCTACTTATATATAGCTTTAATCAAATAAAAGCAAAATATTTTATATTATTTATTTTATTTTATCAAATTCAATAGTGAACAAAAATTAATATATTGATTTTAAGGTAGGAGCCGGAGCCGTATTTTCAGATACGGCTCCGCGGAGCCGGAGCCGCATCAAAATTATACGGCTCCGACACGCTGCCTATGGGTATAATTACAATAAATCCGGATTAGTCATAACACCCTATTCTCTTTTAAAAGCTTAGTGCGGCGTTATTTTTAAAAAATATACTTGTTTTATTGGGAAAATGTGTATGTTTTAATGGAATTTTTTATATGATCATTTTCAAAATATGTTTAAGGAATTGGTAAGGCCATAGAAGAATTTTTAATGACCACGGAGTTTTCTGGTGTGCCTGCCTTTACTGGACATGGTATTGGGTCATACTTCCATGGACCTCCTGATATTTATCATTGCAGGTAAAAAAAATTTAATGATCCTTAAGAAAAATTATACACATTGAAAAAATCATCAACTTCGATTGTTTTGTATCAATATTTTAAAAGTCTATCCTAGGCCTTAACCACTTAAGAACTATGTTGTTGAAAATTGTTCCTATCATTCGATGTCCTGGGAAAGACGTTTATTTAGAAGTAGTGAAGATTCCTTGGCACATAAGCACGTTCAACCTTTTTCAAATACATTAATGATTTCTAGACACAGCCTGTTGAACAAAAAGGATGGTTGTTTGTATGTAGAACAAAAGCAAGATAAGGTTTATAAAAATCAAAATAAGACATTTTGCGTATCCGTTCTAGTAATGGTAATTTAGGTCAAATCCTAATTGAAAAGCAACTTCTTGCCCTTGATAAAATCTTGGCTAAACTTTAGAAATGATTATCCTGGTATGATGAGCCCCGGAATGGTATTCACCGTGGAGCCGGCTGTGTCAGAAGGAACCTCCAGCCTCCAGATTCTCAGGGATGGCTGGACAGCTGTCACCAAGGATAATTCCAGATCTGCACAGTTTGAACACACAATACTCATAACTGGTAAAAATTTTATTCTTATCAAAATGCAGAATTTTTTTTGTAGAATAACTACCTACCTACTCTATAATACAAATTCATGTTCGTGTATCCGTCCAGAGGAATATGGTATTGTGGGAAATATGAATTTCTTAGCTGCAATTCAATATTGACGGATGATTTTTTTGGTGAAGATTCATCATACCATTGAGAATTCAGTATATAACGTACATAGTCTGTTGGCCTATCGGCAATGCCTTTTGGCACATCAAGTTCTATGGTAAATGCAATTTATTGGGTAACTATTCAAGATAGAAACCTACAATCTTAACAAGAATCTCCTGACCACTGAGCATCTTCTATATAACTCACTTGGTCCGTCGGTCTGTCTTCGCTGACTTTGGGTCATACAAGTTTTTATCTAAAGAAATATTTTTTCGTCTCTTTCAATGATAGACTTTGAGTAGGTATGTTCTTTTAACACTGGGGATCAACTTGAATACTCACTGGGTCCGTAGGTCTTAATAGATATATTTTTAGTAATAAGATGGCTCAGGAAGAGATTGATGAAAACTTGGGTACAATTTCTACTTTTTGCCTTAAAAACTCTTTTTATTTCAGACGATGGATATGAGGCGCTTACAGTTTGAATAATAATCAAAATTTTGTTCTTTAAAAATTCTTTGTATTTATTATTATATTATTATTGAAAACTAAATTGTAAAATGTTTTAATAAACGTTTTCTTTTAATATACTGAATATGTAATACTAAATTAAATCTGCCTGTATGATTGATAATTTAACTTTACTTTGCTTATTAAATTATCAAGTTTTGAAATTTTTTATCGCTGTCTAGGTTAAAATATTACATTTTTATTAAGAAACTGGAACTTTTCTATTATAAAGTTATTTGAGAATAAATATACTAAGAAGAAATTTTTTCTCCGTTAAAATCTTTCTTACCACTGAACCGATCAAGGTTCCTGTTTTAAAGAAGCTTCATAAGTGTCGCGGGAGGGTTGTTTCCTCTTTTTTTAAGCCGCTGGTTAAGTAAATAGCATCATACATAAAGCCCATAAACAAAATAATTTTTATAAATTCTTTATTATTTCTTCATAAAAGACGACATTTTATAGAAACCAAAATAACTATTTGCGCAGTAAGTAAACAAACACATTGGCAGCAGAAATTATAAATGTATTTGCCGCACGCACAGAATTTTCAAATTGAGGATTTTATCTTAATACCTAACCTAAAGCATTTAAAAATGATGTACAATGAAAATTTGAAGTACATTGAACTTCAAATTTTAAAGCTTTGTAAATGTCATGTTCTCAAAGTTATGTATTTCTCTACTTATGTCTTCCTTTTGCAAATAAATATATTCACTGTACAAGACCAATTGACCGGCCGTTTGAGACATTCTAAGTAACACAAATATATAACCACATCAATTTCGCAGAGCAGTCAGGATTAATAGTATTTACAAACGAGAGACACATTAGTATTGAAAATTAGAGGAGGATGGCGTTAGTTAAATAGTAACATTAGGTTGGAACGTACATAAAGTGTTGATGCTTGCTTATTTACAGGAAAGTTTGTTTCAGAGAAAATCAATTATAAAATGTCAAACGACCCAAACCAAGACACAGAAAAGCGTAAGCGGCCAGAGGTTGCCAGATACAAACCAGGAGCATTCAAGCATCAGGAACCAGAGGAACTTCTTCCTGGCCTCAGAGAAACATTTGATCAGAGATCTCACGGCGGAGGCGGAGTTGGGTACCGTAGGGCTGGAGGTGGGGGCTATAGAGGACAGAATAACCGAAGACCCCGGCAGGAAAGAGGAGGACATCGAACCTATAATAGGAATAAATTACGTTTACTTCTTTATTCAAAATGTTTGTTGAGTTAAATCTTTATTCTAACATACTGATTTTCTTTCAATTTTTTATAATACTGACAAAGGGGTAATTTTTTGTAAAGATCTTGTAATCAAATAGACAATAAGTAAACTATAAGGTTTATATGTAACTTCCAAGAACAAGATATAAACAGTTTGCCCTTTGCTGGTTACAAAATTACATTTACAAAAATTAAGTTCAATTATGCATTGTATTACGCCTGTCAGCTAAGTATGAAGCTTCACCTCACTAAGATGTTAATTACCTAGTATCTTTCACAACTTAATTTAGAGCACTTTACAATTTTATTTAAACCTTTAAAGCTCTCACTTACATTAACTTTATTGCGAATAATGTATAAAAATAGTATCCCCTTCTTCTTTATTAAATTAATATTGATTCACATAAATTTTACAAAAAGAAAATGTTATTTGTATAAATATATTCCTTTTAATGTTAATACCATAAAACTGAAGTAAACTGTAACTATTAAAACCCCAGGTCTGATGGAGATACTAACTACAACAACCCAAGAGATACAAAATCTGCTGAAAAACAATTAAAACGTAGAGATTTCAGAAACAGCTCGGAGACTAAAGAAGAGTCATCCAAAATTACAGCTCATCCGAAATCCGGTGAAAAATCCACCAATAATGAAAATGATACATTGAAGCAAGATAAGTTAAGAAGAGGAGAAAAGTCACAAAATGTCCCAAGAAAAAAAGTTGATACTGAACACATACAAGGAAATGGTTCTTTATATTTTATGCCAGCGATCATAACCTTAGTCTTCATCGGCATAATACAAAGACAATTAACCAAAGAAACCTTGAATTTAATATTCAGACTTTTACAAATTTAATTTTTGCTAATTTAATTTTTTTCTTTCCATATTTAGTATAATTAGATATAGTGTATATATAAATATATAAAGACTGAATTTTTAGATGACAATTCCCATGCAACGCCAAAGCAAGACCCTATGGCATCAAATCAACAGGTAGTTGAAATTACAACGTCTTATTTATTATCTTAATCTTTAAATATTTTTGAAAAGTCCATAAAATCAACAATACAAAGAAAATTTAGTCAACAAGTAGCGCAGCAACCACAAGCTAACATTCAAAGTTTAGAACTTTAGAAAGCTAAAAAAAGAAGTTAGCAATGCTCTAATGCGTATTTGTCAACAATTTAGTAGTTCAGTAAGTCTATCTCTGTATTTTATGTTTGCTAGAAGTGTCTGTTGGTACTTGTATACCTATGTATTTGGTAAAAAATGTTATGATATTACTAAATGTGGTTTTCTGTCAGACGGCTGGAAATACCATTACCTATTATATATTGGTAACATATTTGGTATTTCTTATTATAAAATAAACAATATACCTAGGCATGTAAATATTCTGATCCTATCATTGTGTTTTAATATGTTGACTGAAATAAATATTTTGATTTCATTAGTAGGTGTGCTTTTAAAAAATATAACTCTTTTAAACCTATGTTTTACCATTTCTAGGATACTGGCACAAAATCTAAGAAGAAAAAGAAGAGTAAAAACAAGGTTAAGGATAGTAAGAGTGACACACCAGACGAAAGTAACAACTCGGATACATTGAAGGCAGACAATAAAAGTAAAGATTCTAGAAACCGAAGGAAGAATAACCCTAATAAAGGACATAGTGAGGTTGAAAAGGATGATGTCAAAGATGGTGGCAAACCAAAGCAAGAGTCGGAATCTACTCTGTCAAGACTTGAAAGTCATACAACACGACAAGATGATAATCACGCAAGACAGGCTAATAACACAGGCAAACATAATAATGAAGGGGGTAATAAGACCAATAAATCTACCAAAAACAAGGAATATTCTAATCACAATACAGAGCGCCGAAGAGACACAAAAAATAACAACCAAAGAGATGCTAGAGATGACATTTACTTTCATAGACCCGCGTCACGCCAAACATCCGACGATGGTTATGTTCGGAATAGAGGTGGGCATAGCAGGCACCAACATCGGGGTGGAAATAGAAATTCGATGCATTTTGATTCGCGGGATGATTATTCTTCCTATGGAGGCCAAGACTACAAAAATACTTCATCTGAATACTCAACTAAATCGTTACCTTGGCGTCGGGGTGGAGGACGTGGCTCTCGCCGCAACTCGCCTAATAGTAGAACCTGGTGGCGAGATACTGGCTCCAGGAACAGTTCACCTCGACGCTGGTCAAGACCTGGATCCAGGGCAAGTTCACCGCGAAGCAGCAGAGGAAACTCTCCGTTCAGATCACGGCCACATTCAAGACGATCCTCTTTTGATCAGCGTCAGTCGCCAGTGTTCATGCGGCGACATTCTCCAAATCAGGGCAGAAGGCGCGGAGGTTCAGACAGCCATGGACAGAATAGACCTTTGTCTACAAGAATAAGAACACAAAGTCCCAGGGGAGGCAATAAGCGTGACAGCCGGGATTTGGAAGGCTGGAGTCGAAAAGATGTGCCAAAGAAGCAGGAAGGATCTGTCTCACAAATTGTTCCTGACACCAAACCGCCAACAGGACGAATTAAATCTGCTCCAGTTTCAACAAGTCAAACTGTTACACATCAGGAAACATTCAGACAATCGAGACCATACAGCGAGGAAGAAAATAAACTTGTGCGTAAAGAAAGTGATTCCCTGTACTCTGATTGGTCACAAGAGATAGAAGAAGAGGAGGAAAGAAGCTTGTCTCTGGATCCTCCACCTGCTAACCAACAAAAACAGGATCAGTTCCAAACACACCGCGCAGGAGTTTTACGAATTATTCCTGGCGACCACAATTCAAATTCATCATCCCCCAGCAGCCTGTCGAGCCACAGTTTGGCAGCAATAGATCCACGGCCGAGGTTTTTCGACCCTGGTAATAATCAAACGCCAGCTGGACCTCAAAACCAGGACCAGCATCGGTACCTTTTCGATCCAAACAACCCGTCGAAGCCAATTTTAATGGACGGAGAACCGTCTCGACGGGACAGGCCAGGATTGGCGTACCAGTCACCTCCAGGTGTCAGTTACAGATTTCCAGTCAGTCTCCCAAGGTAAAAGTTGTTTATTTTATTGTCGTAAGCTTTATTCCAATATTCATAGAAAATTGAGAAAGCCAATCTAGGACACTACGGACGTCCTCATCCTGTCATTTGTCTAAGTAAGTTAGCAAAAAAATCTAACTTTGGAAAGTTTTAAAGTACGACAATATTTACTAATTAATCTCATTTCAGTATATGGTGTCTTAGGTGTCATTTTGTTACGAATCAAAGCTTTTGGTAGCGGTATATCTACACATAATAAAATTTTTTGAAATACCAAGACTGTATTTTAGCGGTCAAACATATATATATTCCAAAATGACTTTCTGAAGTCAGTTTCTAATTCTGGGTTTCTTCTAAATGTACTAGATGAGATTGTTGGGTAACTGAATCATTTTCCCATTCCAGGTTCAGCAGCAGTCCCACCTTAGTACAATCCGTCATCTCTGCTCCAATGTCTGGTTTCAACCAGCCTCCAGTTGCTGGCATACAGGGTCCTGACTGGTATGATGTATTCAATCAGAATATTTATGGATCTGGCAAGGTGGATATCAATATAATCGTCAGAATAATCAATGCTGATAAGAGATTGAAGCAAATTATGCAAGGTTAGTTATTTTGAGTCCTTTTAAATAGAAAAATGAGGCCACAGTTTAATTTTTCTGTTTTTGAGTTACAATAGATAAAAAGGTCAATGATTGCGCTATTTGTTGTTGATTTTATAAGTAGAGAGATTACTCTTGAGAGATAATGTCTAATTGCACCAATAGGAGGAGGGTGGAAGAACTTTCAACACTTGTCATTGGTTTTATAAAACTGAAATTTTCTACTTTCAACATTTAGAGTTATTATAGATCTGTTCTTTCAACTTTTGCTCGGATCAAGTCCATCACAAGAAGTACTGACTTCATATTGTTGTTTCACATTTATGTTTAATCTGTGCATTAATAATAAATATGTTGGATCTATTGCAATCGTTAAAAAATAATAAAAATCCCTTTATGAATTTAAGTTAACAAAATCATATTTTATAAAAGGGGGGGAGGGGGAATGCAACAATCACGTAATCAATGATTAAATGGCACTTAGAATTCGAATTTCGATCTGAAATTTTTCATGAGTAATCCTTGGTAGGTCTATTTTCCCTAAATCGAACAAAAAGTTGGAAAAGTAATGGCTGGCGGCTCAGCCGTTTAGCCGTTTTTTGC
>LS041755.1:0-12922 GCA_900241095.1 Acartia tonsa | reverse complement strand
TTTCGAAAAAAAAGTCAAATTTCGCGTACTTCGGAAAAATTATTTTTTTTTGGTAGAAAAAATTGACCTATCTTAATAAATTTTTTTGTGCATACTCTTTATTACATTTAGCAACTTTTACCTTTTGGGCATGCTGTAATAAAATCAATACGTCATCGATTTTTCGAAGCTTGAAAATGCCCTACCGACTTCGCCTCAAGGCGGGGCGAAGTCGGTGCCGTTTTAGAGATCAATTTTGACAAACTTCCCAAAGTCCTAGGTTTACGTTCTTTTAGGACCTGATCGACTTTTCCGAGATCTTTCTACTGGTCTTGGTCCCATTCTAAAAAAATAATTTTTACGATTTGCAGGTTCAAAAACCGAAAAAAAGACCGAGTTCGCCCCGCTTTACCCTAGCCTTTTTATTATTCTTAGTTCTTTGGTTTGTTTGATATCGTACCTAGTGTTTTATTGTTGGATAAGAACGAGACTTTTTTGTATGACTAAATCTATGTACTTCTCGAAATTTTGGGCATCTTTAGTCCACTTTAGAGTTCTTCATGAACTTCTGAACTTAGTGAGAAAAAAAAGTGTGTTTGAATGCAAGCTTTTAATCGTGACTGTCTAAACAGGGAGTAACAATCGAAATTTAACTTTCAATCATTTTCTTGGGTTTACTCTTCTTTATCTTATTTTAGAAAAATCTGGCATGCAACAAATGTTGGAGAACTACCAGGCCCTCATTCAAAACCAGATGCTCATCCAGCAAACCTTGGCCGCTAAAGCCGCCAGCAGCAG
The DNA here is from genome assembly GCA_900241095.1 of Acartia tonsa. Classification (NCBI taxonomy): domain Eukaryota; kingdom Metazoa; phylum Arthropoda; class Copepoda; order Calanoida; family Acartiidae; genus Acartia; species Acartia tonsa. Next base: position 12,145 of record LS041755.1, on the reverse strand, counting down.
CAGCTCTTCCCTGTTAGGTGGCGGCAGTGGAGGGGCTGCTGGCAGCTCGCAACAGTTAGCAGCTGCCCAGGCGCTATTGTTGAGCAGTTTGGCGGCCCGTGGCAGCAGCTCGGCGGCTCCAAGTAATGACACTGCTTCCCTTTTATCAAGTCTTGCAGGTTTGATTCATTATATTTTATAGTTTTAATGTTAAGAAATAAATTATTTGATATTTAACTTAAGTATCCTTAAATAAAAGTAAAAGGATGTATGTCTGTATGCCTTTAGCTTTAGATCTATCTAACTCCTGGATTGATATGGTTCTCCTTTCTGTAACAAATTTCTTACAGGCCCTGGGATAGGAAGGTCTATTAGGTGGGAGGTTATCTTCAGCCTCTCTCGCCCAAGAAAGATACGCCTCTAAAAATTTTTATTCAAAAGATAAAATTAAACGTGTATGGTAACTTACTCACCCCCTTCCCCCCTAATCCCTCAAGTACCCCTAGAGGCCTCTAATGGATGTAGCCGCTAGTATATGATATATCAGTAAACCTAAAAATGATAAATGACAAACAGAATATTTGGTTTACATTTCTAAAACTGTAATTTAATTTTCAGGACGAGGATCTGGCTCCGGAGGCAGTGGAGTAGATGCCGCAACTTTGTTGAGCACCCTAGCCGCCAGGGGCACCTCTGCAGATACAGCGTCCTTGTTAAACTCTTTGGCCGGTAGGGGAAGTTCAGGTAAACTATTATTTCTTAAATTTCACTAATTTATGTTCAATTACCTAGGGCAATAGCAGTTTTTTTTAGGAATAGTAGGGCCGTAAATCTTTAGTTAAACTAGAGGATGCGCCCCTAGCAGGATAATAGACTTAAACAAATTCTAGATTTGGATTAAAGCAAAATAGCTGAAATTTATTCCATACAAATATTTCTCAAAATGAAGAATTAAATGTGTTCTCTGGTTACGAGATATTAAAGGGCAAAACATGTTATTTGTTATTTTATCAGATCAAATTTACACATGAGTTTACATTCCATGATTTTACTAGGTAGGTAGTGATGTAAAAGAGCATAAAACTTGATTTGATAAAAAATGATGAAAGTTATTGTTATTATTAGGTAGTGATGCAGCGGCTCTATTAAGCAGCTTAGCGGCTAGAGGAGCTTCTTCCAGTATTCTCAAGACACAAACTTATGCAGCTTTACAAGAAGAAAACAAAAAATTTGAGAGGTAAAACTTTACGTGAAATTTCTGGTTGTAAATAATACACTTTCAAAACCCTTGTAAACCCTTGAACTAAAGGACATGTTACATAATTGATTTTTTTCTTACTAGCAGCTACGCCCCAAGCTCTTTACTTAAAAGAGCTAGATTAGGGATAGTTATATACTTAAAACCTTAGACCTATGTAAAGCTTACCTAGAATAAGAACCCTATCAGTTCAGTTAGGTAATAGTTATCGAGATCTGTAGCTTCAATCAAAAAACTCTTACTATTTTGTACAATTTTTTAAGAAGATGTATAAATAGACGGATCTTTCTTAGTTTTAAATTGTTTTTTTTGTTAAATATTTGCTGCGCAAAAAATATCGTTAAGGGTTTGACACAAAAAACTTTTGAATAATTATTATTTGTTTGCTTTAAGTAGCAATAATTTTCAGTGGAAGTGAGGAGCCCAAACCTGTGTCATCACCTTGAATTATACCAACACTAAATATGGAATCTCAAGTACAGAATAAGTAAAAAAATGTGTACTGCCAGTGCAACACAGAGTACATAATGTACACATCTCCTGTTGAATACCAAATAAAGAAAATATTTACCTACCTAACCAACGCATCCCAAAGTTAGTTACATTACATTTGGATTACCAAAAATTATATGAAAATTAAAGTATTGTTTATTTATCACAATTAAACTTTTATCGCTTGCCACTCAGGTTTGAAACTTGTTTTGGCATGTTTTAAAACCAGTATAATGTAGATAAAACTGGTTTTGAATCAGTATAAACTAGTTATAGGTGGTATAAAACCAGAAATATTAATTTAAACAGGTTTTGAAACCAATCATCGCTGGTTTATACAAGTAAATATAATTTTGAAAACCGGTTTAAACCAGTCAAAAGATGACAGATCTTGTTACCTGGAGCCAACCTTCTACCTGGAGTAGCTAAAGATGGTTTCTAGAGCAATTTTAAGCTTTAAAATCACAAGTAATAAAAATTAAACATCAGGCATTTATTAAATTGTAACACTGAAGTATTAAATTACTCTAGAACACATCTGAAATATTTGAAAAGAATGCCTTTGCCTAATGCCTATATATTGCAAAATTAACTACCTTCAATTTGTGTCTATTGTACTTTCAGTTCACTTGTCTTTGGATTTCAAAAAGTTTAGGAATTTAAAAACTTTTTATATAAATGATTTGTAGTAGGTAATTCAAAGCTTTTACCTTTTTGGAAAAAACAATTGATACCTATTCAATAAAAGAAATCCAAATACAATTTGAATCTTTTTAAAATAAGATATTATAACAATTTTGAGTGGCTCCTGATATTTTTTACCTGGATTTTAAAAAATGTATTCGTGTACTGATATTAAATTACTGGAATGCCTAAAAATATTGGCCTAGCCTAGCTAACCAAGCGTAACTGCACCAACCCAAATCTCCTCCCAGTATTGCCTGAAGAAAGAAAAAACTAGACCAAAACCTGTTATTATGCTATGATTATGTCCTCAAAGGACTTTAAATTACAAAATGTATTGTATATAACAAAAATTTTGTGAAGGTTGGTTATTTTATAAACCAAAGATTTTAAATTCCATGAAAGCCTTAATTAAAACCAAAATTTAAAGTAAATTTTGTTAATAAATCAACCTTCATGTTCTATGCATCTACTCATACTAGTGAACAATTTATATATAAACTGTTTGGTATATTCATTGATATTTTAGTCTTTGTACAAATTTTTATCAAATCGGTATTAAATAAAATATGCATATTAAAGTGAAATAAACTTCCTAATTTTAGTCAACATTTTGCACACCTCTTATGAACCAAAATTGGATTTAACTCTATATCAATTTTGTTGATTTTTTTGGTTAAACTTAAGTTTTTTCTTGTGAGAGGTGTACTCTTAATAAAGATGCAATATTATTATAAAAAATTCATTTTCAGTTAAAATTGCACTTAATTTTTTACTTAAAACAAAGTAATTATAATATTACAATTTGCAATTAAAGACTTAAATTTTATAATATTTTCTAATAAGTGTTAAAATGAATTTTCTACTCTTAACATACATGCAAAAGAAGCATATAATGAATATAAAAAAGTGCCATTTCAATGTCCTCAGAAAATTTTTTACCATATAAAAGTATTTTACCATGTTTCTTATTCACTCTGACAGTTAACAGTTAAAATTGTAAATAAAAATTTGTGATTTTTAAAAATGATAAAAACATACATAAAATGTATTTAAAATATGAATTTACACAAATTTACAGTCTTGTCAAAAATTTTTAATTATTTTAAGTCAAGTTGATTCAATTAACTTTTAAAAAAAGTAGAAATATTCTTGAATTTAGTTAAATACACTTATTTATGATATAAATAAAAATAATTTTAAGGTTTAGCATTTTTAAGTTTCATACAGTATTTTAGCATTGTATTAATCCTTAAGATTTAGACACCTATTATCTATCTATTTATTGAGTAGCTCTAAGAAACATTTTTGCTATTATTGTATTTTTAAAATAAAATTTAGTTGCATTTTTTTACCTTTTATCAAAAATGTAAGGGAAAGCCATATCGAATTTTTCTTCCAAAGATTAAAAATAAGAAAAGAATTCTTACCAAAATGATAATTAAAACAACGATTATTTTACATAGTAAAAGGATAGTTCCAAGAAAGGTATTGTATAAAAGAGTGGTTTATTTACTAAAATGAACAAAACAAAATTGTTTAAAATAATGTGTTATTTCCAAAAATGAACAAGACAAACAGATTCCTAAAACAAAATATTAGTTAAACATTGATAGGAGCAGTATTTTAGTTGGTGTTTGTTCTTGTACTTTTCACTTAGTATATAACAATGAATACCTATATAGTTTATTTTAATCATTACCTTTCTTAGAAATATCTCTTTTATGTAAATTATGATATTATTTATTGATTTGCATAATATTACGCTATACATGAAACTCTGGAAAAGAAAAGAAAAAAAATGAGCGAGAAACTAAGCTTACAATTGCTTTTTCTGAATTCTCAAACTGTTTAGTATAACATTGTTTATAACTTGCTTATTTTTCTTTACTTTGAAAACTTAATTTGCATTTTAGTCTAATTTTATAATTCATAATGTTCTCTTTTTTTTGAAAAGGAATCCATCCTTATATTGAAAATTATCTATACAAATTTGACTCGTCGCCCCTCAATACAGCCAAGAAATTTTAACATAACACCAAAACAGACAAATGACCATGCAATTAAATTCCTTTTTTAATTCTCAAAATTCGGATATTTAAGTTGCGCTTTGTTTGCGCTTTGTGCTGTAACTAAAGGGAATTCTGTAAGAAGGGGGGAGGGGAAAAAGTAGGTTCACTTGGAATTGTTTGTCAGAACACTTGTCCCTGGGTTTATCCTTCTTATAAAATTGTTATAAGTCACTCCTTTTGAAAACTTGTCGATTTAATGATTATAGATTTTAGCAAAGTATTTGACTACAACAATTTATTTTAAAATCCGCTATTAATGCTTTTCAAAAGTAAATATATGAATGAGTTTGAATGTATATTTTTATTAAATGGTTATAATTGGTTAAAATAAAAAAAATGTCTTTTTTGGTTATGTTAAAATGTCTTAACCGCTATTAGGGACGGCAGTGTCTAAAAACCTTAATTATGCAAAACCTAAATTGTACAGAAATTAATTGAAAGATGCAGTATTTAGTAGTTAATCTTGTAAGTTTTTAATCAGGGGTTGGCATAAGATTACTGAAAAATAAAATACAGTAAAACAGACTAAAAATGCAGAGAAATTGCATTTAATGAAGAAAAAATGGCCGTACTAAATCATTCAACAACTTTGTATTCATTCAACAAGTAAAAAAATCATTTTGAAACTATTATTGTGATTGGCTCAAATTTGGACCCATTTCTTTGTGTGCTATAATCCTAATTCTGATGTTAAAACTGTTTATTTTTCAGTATTCCTATTCCAATTCCTGTGGTTTATTTTGTCCTGTTTTTATTCTAGCTGGCTGGTTTTTTTTTAAAAAGAAACAGCTGTTTGTCACTTCGCAACATTTATATCAATAAATTTTTTCCAAATAAAATTGTTTTTAGTGGCTCAGGTTCTGTATGTTTTATGTATGCTAGTCAATCTTACGGAAATGCTTCGCCCATAGAGGTTTACATTCCACATAAAAAATCACGGGTGTTAGTGTGTCCAGGTGTTAAGGGTCCCCTCATTAAATATCATGAAATTATTATTGAAATATTTGAGAATATAGTCACGTTTACATAAAAATTGAAATGATTTATTAATAATTAAAAGATAAGAAAATATATGAAATGATATACCTAGTTTTGTAAGTTTAAATAACAAGGACAAAAATTACATTTTGATTATTAATTAAAACTTTATGTTTCGAACTAAAAAAGTATTTATAACAAAGAAACGCGGCATTAGTGCATATGATAGCGTTCCTTCTTGCTGTCGGGGAGTTGTCGAGTTCGAGTCTGGACCACACCGCGTCATATTAGAGATTCTAAAATGGTACCTACTGCAATGTCTGTTACGTGATACATACTAATGAGAGTTTTGGGGAATGACCTGTTCCATATACAGGTGCAACTCGCTACTATGCACAGTAAGGACTTCCAATGAAAGGGTTGGTTGTCTGATGTATGTTGTATCGCATCCTATTAAAAGCGAATGATGCCCTGGGTTAAATCGAAGGAGAATCCCGCTCTAACAAGTAAATTATTTAGGTACAATAATATGTGTATACCACAAAAAAACACAAATGCAATGTCAAAGTCTAAATTACATTAATATACCACCATTATTCAATTAAAGAGTGACTTTGCTTAAGTTTCATAAAAAAATATTTATTGTATAAAATTGTTTTACGTTCAAATTTCTACTTGAATGACGTAGGTGATACAGGATGTCATATGCAAATTTGTCAACATAGAAAAATTAATATATGATAATATATTTAGAGATTACTGTTCATAGAATTTAAGGCCTACGAACCAGAAAATGCTTTCCTAAAATTATAAACCTATCATTTGAGCATGCCATATTACCATTACCTCGTAAGGGTGGGATTCTCCTTCGATTTTTTAAGTTGTAATCAGTCAGAGAATCCAGAGCATCATCCACGTGCAATAGGATGCGATACTCTAACACCCAAGGATATTAGGTTAAGTAACATCCATCAGACAACCAACCCTTTGATTGCACGACCTTTGTCTGAAAAGTTTTAACTGTGCATGGTAATGAGCTGCGCCTGTTTATGGGCCAAGGCATTCCCCTTACTCTTACTATTTTGGTCGCGCACCTGACATAGCTGCAGTGGGAACCATTTTTAACGTCTTTAGATATGACGCTGTGTCGGCCCGAGATTCGAACCTATCACCTCCCCGGCGAAGAGCGGATGCGCTACGTGTTGAGCCACGGTCGCGGGTTATGACTGGTGACTACCCATAATCCTAACTTCTTGTGAAATGAAGAAGTTTCTATGACTTATTTTTGGGTTAAGGATTAGCGTCTGATGGCTTAGTTCCTTTTTTGATTAAAGGACCGGAAATGAGTTCAAATGATTGGTTGTAAGGGGCTATAATTGTGCATTTGCGAAATAAGATTTATTCAATGAAACAACATGTGTTGGTCGTTCTGTTTGGTGAGAAATTAATGTTTTCGTCACCTAGCTAGGCGTCGATGACTAAAGCGCATTTTGGTCGCAATACTGTATAGCAGTATATCACCCACACTTGATTATAACGGATACAATCGATCTTATTACAGACAATATTGAAATAAAATCATAAGATAATTACCAGTTTTGTTCGGGGACATCCAAACCTCGGGTATGACAAAAATGATTTTTATCTTATATTTTTTTATTTTAACATATGCGGAAAGTTGTTTCCAACGAATAACTATAATTTGTTTCAGAACTGTTGATATGAATTCAATGACCCTGAAGTAAAATATCAGATATCGTTTCATAGTAATTTGGACGAAATTAAAAGGGTATCTCCAGTGTTATGATAAACTTTTATATATTCTTATAACTTATTTTTCTTTTTAGTAATAATATTTTTATTATACTTATTGTCTTTTGTAATTAATAAACCTTTTAACTATAATCCCTTTTTGTTTTCATTATTCCTAAATTTAAAAAAAGTATTCAACTAATTTCTATGCCTTAGGACGATCTTTTTCAAGTATCGTCAAAATGTAATGTTCATAAGAATCGTATTATAATTTGCATGAGTTTCTAACTAGTGCAATGAAAGCTTTAGTTGTAGAAAGATATATCTATTTAGAATACACAATCCTATTATATAAAGTAATATTTTTGTCTGAACTGCACAGAGGAAAGCTTTTAGAGAAGCTTTGCAAAGATTCTGGAAAGGTTTCAGAGTATTTTATTTTTAGATTTCAGCGTTGGGATGGTTTTTTTTTCTATCCGCTTTAAATGCAGAGCCCCTGGAATACTCTACAGTAATACATGTAATATCATCAAAACTCTTTAATGTGTTACACTCCTCTTAGAACCCACATAAATATATAAGTTGTGGCTACGTTTCAATATACTTTTAAGTTTATTAAAAATGTTTCATCCACAGGATATTATTGAAGTGATATCAATAAGCAAAATGCGGAATATCTATCTTACAATTAGTTTACACAAAAGGTTGACTTACAATAACAAAGAATGACAATGCCTACAAAAAAATAGGTGCATTTTCGTCACAAAAGCTGTGAATTTGACATCCTATTGGAACTTTATGGGTGTGAATTTGAGAATTTAACTGTGTTTATGACAATAGTAAAGGTGTAATTTGACAGTGGATGAAAAAATGTTGCCAATTATACACCTAAAACAAACTTAAAACCTTTGCTTGTCGTATAATTGTCAGCAACCCTTATTGACTTTTGATATGTTAATACAGATTCTCTTTGTAAGCAAACTAGTATCAACACCAATATACATTTATATTGAAATAATTTCACTACCTCACAAACCATAGAAAGAAATTCGCATTAGCTTGTGAACCCCCGCCCATGTAGAGGGGGGAAGGTTAATTCCCCCCTCCCACATCTCTCTGGTTTTTGCTCACGTCAGATTAATCTGTGGCTTTCAACAAACACAATAAAACGCTGAGTTGTAAGGAAAGGTAAAAAAATATAATTCAGGGATCTGAAGTCACGTATAACTTTGCATGATGATTCCTATAACAGTTAAGTTCAATTTAGGAACCGTAGCAACTGTATGATTGTCCGTACGCCCATTTAAAAATTCAACTGACTTAATTTTTAGTATCACATAATTATTATTATCTTATTCATCTCCTTTTTTTTGTAATAATGATTCCAAGGACAACAAGTTACAATATTAAAACGAACCATCTCTACAGTCAAGTCCTAAATTAAAAGTATGTCCTTAAACAGATTCCCTTTCTAAGCATTTTTGCAGAAATGTTATATATAATTGTATTGAAAATTTTTAATTAATATTCGGCTTTTTAAGTTGTGAAACTCTACAAGTGCTACAGACTGATCATTCTGAAAAAAACTTATAGAATTAAAAATCTCCTTTAATAGAAAATGTGTTTTTTTTATCTATCCCTTAATCAATTGAAGAACGTAATGTAATATCTGGAATGGTATAAACAACATCAACTTTTTCACTTTACAGATACTAGAATTATAATATATGTGTGGTATTCGGCAACCCTAGGCCATGGTTTTATGGCAACCCTGCTCCCGACTTGTAGGAGGTCCGAGGGACCTCCCTTGAGTAGGGGGGTGGGTACACTTGACCCCTCCCCCATGCATTAAAAGTATTTATAGTTTTGACAATCCTATTATGGTTAATCTGATTTGCTTGTTTCCCCACCCCTTTCCAGGGATGGGGGATAAATGTTGCCTATTTTGTTTATTGTATGTATATATATATTTAACCTCTGATTTAGTATTAATTATTCCAATCTGTGTATTGACTATTTGTTGTATTATAAATCAGTAACCTTTAGACTCTGAATAAAGTAACACCCAATTAAATTCTGTTTGTTATTTGGTGATACATAGAGAAGCCCAGCTTCTCTATAATTATACTTGTCCACGTCTGTTCACACTGCCGTAATACCCGAACTTGGGAAGCGGCTGACAAACCGCGGCCGCTACCACATATTTACATGTATTTTTTACTTTCTCTTTTTTGTAGCGAAGCTATTCTATTATTCAAATGTCCGCCTACATGTTCGTCTAAAACGTTTGGGGGGAAATGTGATTTTCTCGGTTCCTATCAAAGATAGACAGCTGTAATTTTATGTCAATATTTCCTTTATTAGGGAGCTATTTAAGTAAATAAAACATCCATGGTCTGATGCTTTCAAGTAGCTTTATAGCTTTCTGTAAATGAAAGGACAACTATCAACGTTGAATTTCCAGATTAATAAGCATTTAACTTTTATTTTCGATATTTTTCTTTACTTATGGATGTTGTCTTCCTTGTTTAAATTTCAGTACATAAATTGCATATCATAGGATAAAGATTTGATTGGGTAAATTAAGTCGTGTAATATATCTTCCTTCGTAAAAATCTGCTTGTAGATATAATAATCAAAACTAAATTAAAATTGAAAATTTTTTTTTATCCGAATCAGTAAATTACAAATATAAACTTTAAGGTACATTTGGCCAATAATATAGAAGATCTAGAGACATACACTCTGAATAAGCCAAATAGAAAAACAGTAAAGGCCATTTTCTTGTTTAGAAAGTGTAAAGACATTGGTGCAAAAGGTGGTAGTAATCCCTTTTTAAGTTTGACTGATTGCGGTGCAAGATTGACCATCTAGATCTTCTATATCTAATATTTTTCCCATTTAGGGTTTCAGGTCAGCTAAATTCTAGTTTCCGATTGTGTACATAGCACCCTTATACTATCCCAATAATTACTGCTAGTTAAAAAAGCTTTAAACTTTCAAACCTCTAAAATTTTGAATGTATAATGTATAAATCGTTAATACATTATGTCGCTTTTTCCTTTGACCGAAGTAGCTGAAAATAGCTTTTGCAATGGTTGGGCAACTTCGTGAATTAGGGAAGAAATAGGCAATAAATTTTTAATTGATAGGGTTTCAACTTTCTTTAAACTTGTAAAACATGTTTTGAAATGATTTTCCCCTTCCAATCTTTAATGTTTAATAGTGGACAAAATAATGCCACGGTCGTAGTGGTCATGCGTTTTGCGTCAGGTTGGAAAGGTGACGCAAATTTCAGATTTAGTGATTTTATATTATAGCGAATTAGATAATCTAGCAAGCATCGCTTTTATCTTATAGAGAAATATAGTAAATCAAATATCGAAAATTAAAATATGAAATTTGCTTCACCCTTCTAATATGACGCAAGCTGCATGACCGCTACGACTGTGGCATTATTTTGTCCACTATCGTCTGTTACAAATGTTTTTTTTTTAGTAGCACTTCTAACTTATTAATTAGAAAAAAGAGTGAGTTGTAGGAATTTTAGGGTTATAAACATTGTATTGTAAATTGATTACACATTAATAACAAAATAAATCGTTCTGTTGATTAAAATTATTTGTTAAAAAGTTTAAAACCTTCTAGTTTGAACCAGCCAATCTGATACATTTGACAGTTTTTTTCAAGCACGCTTAAAGAAATCCACACTATAAGTAGTGCGCGAATTAATTAAATTTTGGCTCAGGGTAATTTCAATTTTTTAAAATCAGGTTCACTTTGTAGCTACTTTTGAAAATTAAAATTTTGTAGCCTGTATGCCTAAGGAGGTATATTAAACTAAAGCTTGATGAGGTTATAAATATGTGAATATTTAAAAACAAAAGTCAGTAATTGAATAGAGTAGCTCAGAAGAACAATGGAGTTTAAAGTTATGTTTGTAAGTATTCACAATTATATCTTTTTATAATACAGAGGCCTCTAAGGCAATAAAAGAAAGGAAGGTTGCGAACATTTTTTTGTGGTTACTTCTCTTGGGAGGGTGGTGGTATCCTTCCCCAAAATAATTCTAAAAGTATCCTGTTCCTAAGAAGCTTCACTTTAAATAAAAGCCAGTTCCTTCTGTACATACAGATTCAAGACATCCTGTTACTTTTTTTGTATAAGGACTTTTTAAAAAGTAAATAAAGCGATTCAGTACTTAACAGGCACTTAGAGGGAAAGCACCAAAAAGTCGTTTCTATTTAATATAATAGTGGCTTAGCACCTAACATGTATGGGCTTTCAAAAATTCAAAATAAAAGCCTAAATCCATATCTAAAAACATGTTCAGCTTCCCCAAAATGTAGACTTTAATCAGTTTAGTTGTTAATAAATTATTAAGCTTCAGAAAAGAAGCTTAGTACTTTATCAATGGTTACTGAGATCTTAAGCTTCAGACAGACAGACATAATTTACTTATATCATTACATATACTCATAGATATATGTAATGCCCGTTTTTATTTAGGTTTTTCTGTTGGTCCTGCTGGTAAACTTTACTTTCCTGGAGGCAAGACCTGATCTAAACCCAGAAGAAATATGTAATTGGTGCCCACGATGTGAAGTCTGTAGAATGAAGTCTATGTAAAATTGAAGATTGTTGAATTAATTTTGTTTCAATATAATTCAAATGTTATATAAAAATTTCTATGAAACTAGTCTCATTAAATAATAAATATTTTCTCAACTTAAAATGAATTTGGTCTGTTGGCCATGCCCTGGCAGACATTTGTATTCTACTATGTAATTGCTTACTTTTCGACGTAATCTGGTAAGCCGAGCGTTCTCGGCCCACGGGGTAACGAGTTCGGATTCAACGAGCCCTAGCCTTGAATTATTCTACCAAAACAAACTAGCAGGATTTAGTCATACAGAAATTATATATTTAA
>LS041754.1:21303-33420 GCA_900241095.1 Acartia tonsa | reverse complement strand
CACGCCCGATAACTTGCCTGAACATTTTTAAAACGTATACGAAATTTTCCCATTACCGGACCTTGTTCATTACCCAACCCCCCCCCCCCCCCTCCCTAATGTTATATTGGGTTAAGGTACCGCAGGAATGAGCCTAGCAGGGTTATCTCTCAACGCCGAGATATGGCATAGTCATTGAAGAAAAAAAAACTATAAAAAGAGTCTTTAGAAATGTTGTCGAACTACAATATTGAAAGATTCAAAAAGAAGATTCCTCAACAAGGTACAATCACCTGTTGAGAGGTAGTGCTGTCACTCCTTGCAATTAACTTCTGAAGATCAGCTGTTTTCTTTTCCCTCTCCTTCTTTCTGGCCTCTATCTTTCTTAATTCTGACTTTAGTAACTCTTCTTCTTCAACCTGTAAAATATAGAAATATAAAAAAGATGATAAGATAAATCATGAAATTGGAACAATAGAAATACAGATTAATAACAATGATATTATCGGTAGAAAATGTACACATTTTGGTACAAACAGACAGTTTTTTTTCATTTCATGTAATAAATAATTCTAACCTGATCATGTGTTCTATTATACAATCTTCTAAGCTGTTCCTTTCTTCTTCTCTCATGATCAGCATCGTACACAAACTGTTTCTTGTTCTGCTCCCCATTATGCCCACCTCCCATAACCCCATTACCTCCACTACTTCCATGCACACGCTCCAACTTGTCTAATATAGAGTAGTATCGCTCCTTCAGGTCCTCTACCGAGCGTTCAGAGAATGTGTTTCTGTCCCACCTGTCCTGCATCACGATGAACCTGAGGTCGAACCGCTGTGCCAGGTCCATCAGGTGGTCCGTCTCCTCTCTGGTCCATCCTGCAGAGACAAGGTGGAGTTGGTATTCAACTTCGGTATAGGTTGGCACTTCTATAGTCTTGTTAAAGCTAAAAAATACGTATGTGTTAATAAAGGAAAATTAATATTAGCCCTACGATATTTTACTTTTTACAGATTGTAGGTACTTTAATAGCATTAGACATTGGACTATCTAAAAAAATTATTTTTAAAAACCTTTACCTGGCAAAAGGATAGTCTTTTCCTTCGTCCATTGCTCGCCTCCAATGGTGAAGGACCAGGTTGTCCTTTCTGGCAGGATTTGTGAAGGGCATCCATTTCCAAGGACGTACACGTCGCATACCAAGCTTTGGTTTCATCTGCTTGTACCCTTGGTCTTAACAAAGTGATTAAAATCAATAGTCTACTTTGTGTACTGCAGTAGCGATTATAACCACGGATTAAAATACAAAGGCAACTAGCAATATAATCGTAACTTATTTGTTTAAAGTCTGATTAAAACAAAACAGAAGTTTCTTTTTTCCCTCTATAACACCTAAATAATTTCTTTTAAAAAGTTTATGGCTTGATATTGCTGGGCTACTTTTACCCTTTTTAAACTATTAGAATGTATTTTTACCAATAGAAATTAAGTGATACTTTTTTTACCTTGTAGAACAAATAGAGTAGCCTGGCCAATATGAATAAAGAATAAGGTCACTAAGTATTACCTCTACTTGTATCTGTGGGAATAAGAGGACAAGGTAGTTCTTTATTTTCACTATATATAAGATTAAACAGTTCTCTGTGCATTCCCTCTGGTTTGTGCATGATCTGGGCTGCGGGGCGCTTCATCCTTAAAAAATTAAATTTTATTAAAATTAGGGTTGGCAATCCGAATCCAATTCCACATTCCGAAATCCATAATCCGCCCAATTTTGCCCAAATTTTTGGACCCAGAATCCGAATCCGAAATCCGCAGTTCAAATTGCAGATTCGGATTGTTAATTTTGTAGAACTAATTTTTTTTTATTTAAAATGTGGCAGAAAAAAAACCAGGGGTGTATATTCTGAAAATTTGACCCTGCTAAAGGGGAGGTAACAAAAAATATGTGGTTGGGAGAAAAAAATGTAAAAAATAAGAGAACTGAAAACATTTTTTCCATTTTTCTCCCCTCCTTGGTGAAAAAACTAAACGAATATGTGGGATAATATGAATAAAATTAAGAGTCCTAAAAATATTTTTCCATTTTTTCCCCTTCCTTGCTGGAAAAAAACAAGGAGGGGAAAAAAATAAAAAAAATTGCAGCAGGGGAAAAAATGAATCTTGTGCAGAATATACACCCCTAAACAACAAAAGAAGGCACCTATTTTTTTTTCTTTTCTGAACTACAGGTAAATTGGTGGGTAGCATCCAAATTTTTTTTGTAATTTATTTAACAGTATCTTTTCATCCTAGGCTAGGTTAGGTTAAGGAAGGGTTGGAAAATGGCCGCTGTAGAGGCTAGAATTTTTTTAATAAAAAGACCTTTAAATATTGCTAGAATCCTTAAAAAAAAAAGAATCCATAATCTGCAGATTAATCCCAATCCGAATCCGACCCAAAAATTCGGCGGATTGCCAACCCTAATTAAAAGCCTACCTACTATATTGCTAAAATGCCCGTTGAATACAAATTCATTTTCGCACCAATAATTTAAACAAAATGTATAATTATGTATGTATTACCTCTTTTTATCATTGCCAAGGATAGAGTCTTTCGTGACAGTCGTGTCCAGGGGGGCCATCCCCATGATGTCCCTCACGTCGGCGGCCGAAGCCATTTTTTACTTGATTCTTTCAACAAAAATCTGCAATTATCATAAATAAAAATTATTCATCCGAGTGTAACATATCATATACAGCTTTCCTTGCACCAATTACTAAATAATTCTCAAGCTCTTCATAGGTCAACCATTTATAGTCAAGTATATTTTCAGCTAGCTTAAGATCAACCTCCTCCCACACTGGGTTGTCATTTAAAAGATAAGCTTTGTAAATAAACACTTTAGCACCAATAATGTTATTTTCGCGGTATTTTTGTGGATATGTATGTTTATAGAAGCTTAATGGGGCGTTGCCCAGCACTTGGAATTTAATGTTTGGTCCGCATAGAGATTGTACTGCCCTCTCAGCTGTTTGTCGCATTGTTTCGCCGTCTTTTCGCTTCACACCAGGTAAATTCCAAAAGGTATCTTTACCTTAAAAAAGTATATTACACATTATTACAAATATAAGGCTAAACGTTATTTTTTGTATTCAAAATTTCCTATTTGGCAAATTAAAGAGTCTATAGCATATAAAAAAAGAGTCTGGTAATTTTGTAAAGCATTGTAAAAGAACTAATACACTTATTAAATGTCTTAATAACTTTTATCTATTTTAAAAACAAGTTATCTAGATATATATTATTTAAATGAAAAAAAGTTACCTAATTTAGTATTTAAAACTAAACGGAGAGGTTTATGGAGCTTTCTTAAAATAGATTTTTGGTCGTCGTTTTTATCCGCTTCTGTTAATATGGCGTCTGCTTGAAACTCTTTTGCCTTGAGTAGTAAAAAGAATATTTATTTCATGAAATAAAAAGAGTTTTAAAGATTTTTGAATTAGTTAATAATAATAGAGTTAAAATTATTGCTTAATAATATAAGGATTTGAGCAGATACATTATTACATTCAAATCAGTTGTTACTAACTTTGACTTTTTTTTTATGCGTTAAAATTTAGATTTTAGCTCGGATTTATCTAGAATTCACCAATTTTTTACAATCAGATCAGAATCCGTCTTGTCAAAAGTGCCTCGGATTGCAATCCTTAGTGAACAAAATTGCAATATTACCTCTGCCTTCCACTTATCCTCCATATCCAGGGCCGTGATGACAGCGTCCCCCGAGTCACTACTCTCCACTCCCTGCTTCTTTTTCTCAAGCCTCTCCAGATCTTGTCTTAAATTTATTTATTAATTTAATGTTTAACAAACTCTATTTTATTATTCTGAAAGAAATGATAGTTAAGAAAAAGATTTTTTTAAAATAGTGTAGCAGTGATAATCAAGCAAATATCTAAAATTAAGTAAAAATATAGATAAACAAAGATATGAAAATTCCATTATAAACAGGTACATAAAAGTTAATATCTTAATTAAGATTATTTGAAATATCCTACAGACGATTTTTTCTTTCACATGAAAAAAAGCATATATTTATGGGCTCGGATTTTAAACCCATTTTAACTCTATTGGAAAGAAGCGTATTCATTGCCTATGGACAAACATACTTACAATTGTCTTATTTCATGGTCATTCCTCATGGAGTTCTCAAATTCAAGCTCATTTAATAAATTCATCATCTTAGATTCCATTTCGTTCAAGGGTGGAACAATCAATGCTGGTCTACAATAGAAAGATTAAAAGGTTAGATACAAGGATGACAATATCAATAAGTAACAAAGAACAAAAAATCAAGGATAGATTGGACAAATGAACAAAGTGAGTTACAGAGCAGATGCTCAGTTGTCATAAAAAAAACAGAGAGAGAATATGCGATAATTACAAAACCCTTAATAAAGGATAAGTATTTTTATCTTTTGGTGCATGACTGATGGGCTGGCGGATAAATTGAATCATAGAGTAGCTTTGCTACTAAGAAAATATAACTATTAAAATATTGTTATATGGATTATAGTGTTTTCATATGTGGGAGTGAGATACAGCAATATGATAACAGGACTTTTTTTTTCTAACAACATCCATGTGTTTAACTATTGTGCATATTAATATTATTAGACATGGATAGTGGTACCTTTCAACACAAACAGCAGAAAACAAGTCCCACGAAGGTTCTGTTATTGGCTTGGCTAGTGTGCTGCTTAATCTTATGTCAGCACGGACCAACGACCTAAATTTATTCAACGTTAATCATGAGTGTATATTTTCCAAAATCCAAATCCAAAATACACCCCCCCCCCCACCTCCGGCACGAAAGAAGTAGAAATGTGGGGGAAAGAAATTTAACTAGATTGGAAAATATGCAACCCTGTGATAATTTTTATGATAAATTGTAAACTCTTTCGTGCACTGACTTGTATGCATAGATTAGAGAAGGTATCAATGATTAGGAAAGCATCTACTATCAAATAAAGATATGATTGTTCGTACGTAAATGCCTACAGTAATTTAGAAGCACTGCACGGCACAGCTTAAAATCTACCCCATTCAAAACATTCATCCATATTACATCATTGTGTTCTTTCATTTAACACTTTTAAGTTATTAATTTTTTTTCTCTGAGATTTCTTATCTTAATACTTAGTCTAGTCATAACAAGTTTTAAAGTGACATTGAAAATGGAACTTATTTTAGAAGCTAAAAGAAAGATTAAAGCCAATGTTACGAAATGTGTTAATTTGAATTAATTTATTTACTTTATGCATGTATAATAAAATAATTCAACTCGAAGTTAAAAAGATTAAGAATCTTATGAAAAAATCTTTCCTTTACGTTCCTTTTTATAAACACTCACCCGAAAGCGCGAGAGAATTTCAACATTTTGACCAAGTCTCTGAAATATGTTTAAATTTTTTATTTTTATCACAGCCAGTTTTGTACAAAGGTTTCTTATAACAATACGAAGATAATAATTAGGTATACAATAATACAATACATATACAATGATATTACAAGATTTGAGATAAATAAATGTAATTAATAGGTACAGTACAATAAATTAAATGAAAAAATTATTAAAAATAAGTTTTTTTCCTTCATGTTTTAGGTAGGTACTTTTTCAAACAAAAATTGATTCAGGTTGATTTAAAATTGTGACAATTTTGCCTATTCCTTTCTACATACACTAGCGGCTACGCCCTAAAGGCCTCTAGGGGCACTTTAGGTAGTGGATGTTGAATTCGACCCACCCATTTTAAAATAAAATTCCTACCCTATTTTTTTTCCTGGACCTATGAGAAGCTATATTTTTTAAGGAGATCCATATCGGTTCAGCAATTAGTGAGATCCTTCGGCACAGACACAAACAGATCCTGTTACTTTATTTTATGAATTTACTGTAAAACAAAAACATGATTAATCTATTGTAAAACTTACAGTGATTAATCACTATCCTCCCCATTTTCTTTCGGACTGGAAGGTTCATCAATGTCCTGATCAAGCCTGTCAATAGAGTCATCATTTATATTCTCTTCATCCTCAATATTATCTCCTCCCTCAGTTGAATTATCAAGTTTGGCTCTCTTCCTGCTACTTCCACCCTTTCTTTCCATAGTTAAATCTCTCAGTCTTGAGAATGCAGAAGTAATAACGACCCCACTAGGATTTCTATCTCCAATTTGTTTGCCACCAGGAGACGTCGCCTCTGTATCAGATTCAGATTCTGAGTTGGAGCTGTCTGGCGGCGGGTCTCCATACTGCAGCAATCGTTCTAGCAAAAAGTATTCATCCTCTTTGACTGACTGCAGGACACGCTGACAATGGCGCAACTCTGATTTTACATATTCATTAGCCTCTATAGCGTTGTAAAATTCTCGCTTTAGTTTTCTGTACATTGGTTTATAATCTGGCTCCTCGCATGTCACATCAGATTCAATCCTGACCTCTGTGACATGTGGCTGATTTGTGTCAACTGTAAAAACATTATCACTCATGCCGCCCGCGCTAGCGGTGGGCACCGCCGATGCGGTTGAAAATGCAAAAACTTGTTCTGTGGCGGGTTCATCCGTGACATCGTAAACCTGTCCCAGAGTATGGTCCTCATACACTTGATGGAATACAGTTTCCGAACTAGAACAAAACTCTTCCATAACTGAGTCTTAACTTTACTTAATGAATATCATTTTATTTTTTTCTTCTGAAAACACAAATAACAAATGATTAATAATCTAGTAATCAAATCATTCTTGCAACGAAATCGAAATTAATTTCCCAAAAAAAAATCTTAAAGCAAATCAAATGTAAGCTCATTAACCGCAACGTTAAAAAAAATTGATCAAATATTAAAATTTTTTAAATTTAGTTTTTTTACTTCAGAAAAAATTAGGTAGGTAGTGTTTTTGCATTATCAATATCCCCCTCTCATCCTGCAATTTATCAACAATAGGAAGAGAAATATTGATTCTAATAATTATTAAGATATTATTTTATTAAACAAATTGTACTGTGTGGTAAATCTACCTAAATCCTGCCTTCGAAATTAAGAGAGGTTACCGCAATGTGGAGTAGTTATTAGTATATCCAAAGCCACTGCCTTATCTTAGTTTTGTATATATTTTTCAACATATGTTGTTTAAACATCTTTTTTTTTTATATGAGAATCAACGTACTTTTTGTAAGCTACTAATATTTATCTTTAATTCTATCTTATATAAATACTTATCTCTCTCTTTGACCCTTAAAAATTTAAATTTTGTACATCATTAGTTTAAATTCTAATTACTTGACATTAGTTATGAAAGTTACATACAAACATTTCTACTATAACTAATAGTTCAACTAACTAAGTATAGTAATCAAACTCATTTGAAAACTTTATAATCTTATCAGAGGCTTTGAATAACTTAAAGGTGCCTGAATTTTAAGATATTTATCGGAAATTTCATCTATTTACAAAGAGAAAAAATTGACAAACATTTGAATACTGTACAAAGTAAATAATATTTTGTTTGTGAGACAAAGTTTTGGCAAATCTAGTGGGTGGTAGTAGTAGGTAGGTAAGTGTGAATGGTTTCATATATTAAACACATGGGAGCTTTATAGGTATCAATAATAGTCATTTCTACTCTTCCTGTCTCTGTCAGAGCTTGAGCTGGATGCACTGGAGGATCTGTTCCGCCTCTTCTCTTCCCTCATCCGGTCCCGCCGTTCATTGCTTCTGTCCCTAGCCCGCCTGCGCTCCAGGCTGCTGTCTTTTGAAGACACAGACTCTGCCGACTTGTTGCGCTTCTTCTCCTTCTTTAGTGCAGACCTTGTCGAGTCATGACTCTTGGATCTGTCCCGCTTCTTGTGGTCCCGACTGCTTCCATTGTCCTTACCCCTTGACTTTGATCGTGATCTATCACGACGACTTTTATCGCGACTTCCAGAGCGTCGTCTGTCTCTACGCGAGTCCTTACTTCTGCTGCGGCTTTTATCACGTTTTTCACGGCTTCTAGAACGCTTGCGTCCACTGTCGCGATCTCTTGACTTACGTTTACTGTCGCGACTTCTATCTCTCGACTTTCTTCTGTCACCCCTGCTTCTGTCCCGGGAACGTTTGCGCGACGATCTATCCTCTCCGCGCGAACCGCGATCATCGCGTCCGCGGGAGCGTCTGTCGTAGTCGCGGTCTCGATCCCGTCCCCTTTCACTGTACTCACTGCGCCGGTCATTGGAACGTCTGTCCCCTGCGCTACCACGACGTGCTTCTGCTTCTAGCCTGTTTTTTCGCTGTTCCTCCCGCACCTTGGCCATCTGGACTTTTACCTTCATTCCGCATAATTCTGCGCCGTGTAGTTTCTTTACACTGTCCTCTGCATCACGTGGATCCTAAAATAAACAATGAAAATTAATACCTAACAAATAAGAGCTTAAGAATAAAATAACTATGACATTTTTGTCATAAATAAATGATTTCTTACCTCCATTTCGACGAATGCAAAGCCAGGAGGATTTTTGGCCAGCCAAATGTTTTTCACAGGTCCAATTGCATTAAAGGCTACCTCAATTTCAAGCCTAGTTCCCTCATCCCCAAGGCCACCAATCCAAACTTTACAAGCTACATCCCATTCATTGTGTATGGCAGTATGTGAGATTGGAGGTCCGCCAAACCCTCCTGGACCACCCCCGCCGAATCCACCACCCCTTCCTCCGTATCCTCCTCCTCGATCTCCACCCCCACCTCCGTATCCTCCACCTCTATCTCCAGACCCACCACCGTATCCTCCGCGTTCGCGAGCAGCAGCTCCTCCTCCTCCTCCTCCACCTCCTCCTCCTCCTCCTCCTCCTCGATCTCCACCCCCACCTCCGTATCCTCCTCGATCTCCACCATAACCTCCCCCACCCCGTCCGCCACCTCCGTAACCGCTTCTTGGAGGTCCTGACATTGCTCTATCTGAAAGAATAGTACACATTAGTACATATTAGAATGTTTGGTCTAGAATAACATTTTAATTGGTTAAACGACCTTTACCCGTAATATTTCTTGTGCAAACATGCAAACTGATATCATGAGAAACAAGTAAACATATTGTATACATATAGCTTTGCATAATGGACATTACGTACTCAAGAACATATTTTTGGTTATGGTACGTGAATATTAACCGTTAAATGTTTCAATGAGTGACACTGCTTCAAGTCCTCTAATTTAGTTAATATTATACTTCGATCCAAACGTACGTTTATATCTAGCTAAAATATATAAAACTTAATAGGTAAAACTTTAGTGTCTTAGAAAGAACATAATTTTCTCCAATTGTCCTAACTCTCGCACTTCAAAGCTGTCTAGGAGTCTTAGGGCCCTAGGGGCTATAAAAATTAGTAGTACCTTAACATTACACTCCTAGAAGCTAGTAGTCTAGCAAGGGGTCTAGCAATTAATATAGCATAAACGTACGTACCCATCCCCAGACATAAATTTTAATAAAAAAAAACACTTCAACCATCCTAGATGGAACCCAGAAGAAGCATATTATAAAAGACTAACAATGATAACGGTTCAGTGGTTACCGAGACCTTAAAGGACAAATGAAAAAATGTTTAATCTTTAAATTAAGATTTGTATATAATAAAGATTAATTTTACAAAATTTTAACTTAATATTATCATGTTATTAGAGCGACTAGTGTATTATACCAAAAATACATATTTTAAATTCTTTAACTAAACAAACTGGCCAAAAATTAATAAAAATTTATTCTAATAAAACATAATAATCACAGAATTTCATGCTAAAACTTAAAAATAAGAAATATCGGCTTTAGTTTTTTTTGTATAGCAGAAGTGTACACAACAAAAATCAATGTTTGGTTTGGCAGATTTTACTACAAAGACGACATTTTATAGCCTCCATAATTTTCTTCATTTATTAACATCCCTCTATTCCTTCATAGCTCAAATTTTTTTTTCAAAGAAAGTTAACTTTTGAATCCCGTAAGTTGGTGGGAAAATGATCCCGATATTAAACATCTCCAAAAACAGCAGAAAGTAAGTATTATTCCGGTTTTTTTAGAGCACATAAATGATTTTTAAATTTTATATTTAAATAGCTACATCATATAAGTATTACCTTGTTCAAACAATGTTTACAACAAAATGTTGGCTTTTCATTAATATCAGTTTTATTAAAATCCCTAGTTTTAGAGAAAGATACAATTTTCACACAAGAGCAATTTTAACAATCTAAAAAACAAACATTTTGAACTTTAAAATTTATTGTTTCTTATTATGGGATCTTGTTGGCTTACACGACTTTATCTTTGTTTAAAATTTAAATAATTTAGATTATGTATTGTGATTAAAAAGAAACAAGAGTAATTTTGTTCATGACTTCTAGCTTCTAACGGGTGTGACATGTTCTTTGAATTTTTTCTCCTCTGAAATAAAAAAATATAAATTGAATGTTACAATTCTAAGCAAACCAACATCTATCCTAGTGACTCAAGAAGATTAAGAAAATCACAGAGATCTTAAGGAATAAGTCAATGGACGATTTATTGATAAAAATCCCCAATAATTAAATAAAATTACCCGACCTGTAGATTTCAATTATTGGTTGAATAGTTTGGACACCACTAGTCTGGAATCAAGATTTAATAAAATTACCCAAAAGTTTTGAGTCAGAAGAATAAGATAATGTGGTTAAAAAATTTACAGTCCAATCTTTCCCTCCCTGGAAAAAAAATATGACAAAGACATGTGATTTTAGTTTCGCAGTATGCGAAAAATTACAAAAATATTGAAATCCATCAACAAACAATAAAGAAAAAGATATGGTAAACACAGTATAATTTATTGGCCAATTTTAAAAATCTAAAATTGAATTCAAACAGCACCCTTCTTTTTAAACAGACACATTCTCCCGCTTTCTAGATGGACTTTAAATCATCTATTATCTCATTCTTGATGCTAAAAGATTATTCTAAAACCAGCCAAAAAATTGGACAAGTAAGCAAAATTTCATACAGAGACAAACATGCTCCTTATTACTTTGATTTAAAGACATCCTGTTAGGAATTTTTTATCCTGTAAACCTAAAGATTCTGATTCATTGAAAATTAAAAATGAGTCAAAAGACTGCAACAAACTTTAAAGAGAACATTGTTTAAGAACCATATAAATAACTTTTTTGTTTAAAGTTAAAGGTAAGCTTAATATTCAAAAGGATAAAATTGCTGCAAAGCTAAGTTCGAATTTACTTACCATAATCTTAGCCCCCCCATCTCCATTTATCAAAGAGTGGAATTAAGGTTCAGATATTTTATTTGCCAGGCTGCCAGGATAATATTGTGGGCGGCGCAGGTTGCCAAATCCAGGCGGGGGCGTGGAAGAGTTATCGCCCCATGTGTTAGGATTCCTTCCTCCCAATAGAGGACCATTTCTTTCTAAGCTAAAGGAGCCAAATGCGGATAGTAACTGATTTGAGCCAGCAGCAGTCAAATTTGGATATGGTTCACTTGTTAGCTGTTCTAGGTTGGCGGTCAGCCATGTGTTGGGTGACTCAGGGCGTGGACCACCAGCCCCATGGCCGATCAGATCACCGCGCAGGGCGCCAGATAGAAAATCACTGGGAACCTGTGGCTGGTCGCTGGCTCCAGGGTTGGCTAGCTGACCGCCGACAATGGCTGGATCCATGGCGGTCCAGTCTTGTCCGCCACCGTTGTTGCTCATTCCAAGTCCACCCCAACCTGAAAAAGTTGTTGAGGTTAAAAATGCCAACAAGAACAATGCAAAAAAAAACTACAAATTCAAACTGTTTCTTATAAAAATTTAAAAGGAAGACAGGATTTTGTAGACATCTTGCAATCAAAGTAGCTACTACTTTTAGACACTTCTTGGACAGCTAAACATTTACATATTGCATTTGATGTTTTAATGCTCATGAATAAGATATAAATATTTGTTTTATTTGGGTTTATGCCTCTTTTAATTTAGAAGACTATATTAGTATATAAAAAAAATGAAAAAGGGAGAAGTAGGTTGCGCTAAAAATCTGTAAAGGTTGTGAGTTTTAAGTTAAAAACAGTAGTAGAACGATAAAAATTTAAGTTAAC
>LS041754.1:2160-17942 GCA_900241095.1 Acartia tonsa | reverse complement strand
GCTGAAGATTTCCTTGGTCCTTTATGTTTTGTAGAAGATTTCCTTGGTCCTTTAACAAATTTCGCCTTAATTTTTTTTATCACATCTTGGGGCAAAGCTCCTAGAGGCTAGGGGCGAAGCCGCTAGTCCTTATAATCAAGTAACAGGATATATGTATGTCTTTCTTTCTGTGTGTAGCGAAGGATCTTACTAATTGTCAAAGCAACATAATTCTCCTTTACAGGGTAGCTTCTCTTAGATCCTGGGAAGGTTTATAGCTAATTCTTATAATCCACCCTCCCAAGAGACATTGCAAAAAAAAAATAACTAACCTCATCTACCGGCAGAAAGGGAAAGGAAGGTTGCGGGTAAAATCCGTAAAAGTTTGTGTTTTAAAGCTTAAAAATAGAAGTAGAACGATAAAATTCACTAAAATGTGTATTTCATATTGAAAAGAACTATAGACAATTTTTTTTTAAAAGTTAACATAAATTTTTATCGTTCTTCTACTGTTTTTAACTTGAAACACACAACCTTTACGGATTTTACCCGCAACCTACCTTTCCCTTTGTTTTTATAAACAGCTGATCTTAACATAGATTGAAAAAAAAGACATTTTACGTGCGCCTAGAGGCCACTAGAGGCGTAGCAACTAGTAAAAATATAATGGAGTCCTAATTAAATTCTAGAGAAACTCTTCTACAAAAACACATACCTTGAGACGTATGAATGGGTTGAGGTTGTGTGTGGGGAGGGGGTGGGGGAGGAGAACTTGGTAAGTTGTTATCACCAGGATCTATTTGTGGATTTGTTGCTAATATTTGTGGTTCTGGGTTCACTACCTCTTCTTCGCTTGGTTCACCACTAAGATATTATTTTATCAGTCATCTTAAGGGATGAAGCAATGAACGATAAATTAAATTATAATATTATGAAATTGGCGAATGAGATAATTTTTTAAACCAAACCTTTAACTCAAAGGAACTTAACAGAAAAAAAAGAGTTACAGCACAAAAATTTGGCATGGTATTTGCTTTGATGATGCACAATGTGAAACTGTTAAGAAAAGGCAAAGGAACCGCCAAAAATCGCCGTTTCCCGTCGGACTTTTTTGCCTTTGCTCACCAAATTAGACAATTCTGAATCATGAGACAAACCATATAATTCTTTTAAAATATTACCTATCTTGTTCTTTATTATTTACTAGATTAGGTTGGGTATTGTTTGTGTGATTAGTAAGGTCTGGCCAGCTTGTATCACCCTGTTCACTCCGTTCTAACATATCTCCAGCTAAAAACAAAATAGCATTATTAATACCTAACTAGAGAATTTTTCAATTTAATCCTATCTTAAATAAGTTTATTGGATAACTTAGAAATATATATCATATCATCCCTGTCATAAAAGAATGTCTAATATATAAAACTGCTTTTACCTTCCTGGGACCAGCAAAAGTTCAAGTTAACCTAGAATTGCACTTATGCTCACTAAAGGCTAACGAAGCTATGGACTAATATAAAGCTAGGGGAGTAATTAAAAAAATTAGGCAACTGAATTTTTTTCACTGAGCTTTTAAAACACAAATTATCAATTAAAAAACGACCATAATTTTTAATCTTCTTGTAAATATGTTACCATAAAATATTATGTTGAAGCTAATATGACAAAAAGTTTAATTAGTATCTAAAATCAAAATATTTACCATTACTGACGGGGGGTGGAAGCTCCTCGACCTCCGGTGGTTGTATCGGGGGCGTCGTATTTTCCAGTCTACTCAACATGTCATCATGAAGCTGTTTCTCGT
Organism: Acartia tonsa; assembly: GCA_900241095.1. Classification (NCBI taxonomy): domain Eukaryota; kingdom Metazoa; phylum Arthropoda; class Copepoda; order Calanoida; family Acartiidae; genus Acartia; species Acartia tonsa. Next base: position 16,159 of record LS041754.1, on the reverse strand, counting down.
AATCTGTATGCTTTCCTTGTTGCATCTCCTCCTTAGTAAAACTAGCAGCCTCGTCACCTAAGAACATTTATTGTCAGTGCTGATCTCTGTTTTAACATGTGAAGGGATGAGACAAAACCATAGAACACAAAAACAAGGTTTCTTGATAAAAAAAATTAATTCAACGTAAATATTTTCAACGAATAGGAAACACTTGCTAACAAAGATAAAATGTTTACCTAACTCATGCAGATACATACAATCATTTTTCGGACAATTCTGATTCTTCATAAAATGTGAACAATATTTTGTTGTGCCCAGGGATGCTTTCAGGGTTCGGCCGTCGATGTATATATTGTTAACAGCTTGAATAGCGCGCAAAGCGTCCTCAGACTTAAAGTATGTAACATATGCACTCGCACTAGGGCCCTGAAATAGTTTGACTGCATGAGCAAGGATAGAAAAAGAATTAAGATGTAAACACCAATTCACAAAAGATTTTATTTATATGACAACTTACCTTCAATGGTTGGTCACTTCTCATAGTGTTTCAAAAAAATCTTTTGATACGAAGACTTTCTTCAAAAACTATAGAAAGTAGGCTCAACTTGTTATTTTAGCTTAAACTGTTACTTTAATCACAAGGATAATTTTGGCACACTGTAAGAAATGACCCCTTAAGTATAACAGGAACAATATCAAACCCAAAACCATTGGTTTAAAATAAAAGAAAATTTTTAATAAATTGATTAATAGTACAATATACCTAATTATAATTTTAACTTTCTTATCCTGATGACGCAACGAGAAATGCATTGCGTAATTTGAGTAATATATGCTTTGCTCAAGTTACATGATAATTACAGATTGAGATATATTCTTTCTTATCTGATAAATTTAGATATACATTCAAACACTATCAATGAGAACATGACTTAAAGAAATTTGAGTAGGTAACAAGGTTTTTAATTGAATGGAATCTGTAAATGGGAATTTTTTTTTTAACGTGAATATCTTTAAATTATTAAGATTAAAATAACATGTTAATGTACATGAAGATTAATCAAAGTTATTAGACACACTGCAACGAGTCATCCTTGTTGTAAATGTGTTTTTTTCTAAATGAAATCGTAACAAACAAATGAATAATATTAACTACATACTGCAGTTGACTGCAATATAATTCTATAATCTACTTGTATTAAGGGGTTTTGTTAGTTATGTTTTATTGGGATTAAAACTAGTATGTTAAAGCGAAGCCTAATTCTTTGAATAATAAAGCAGATGGAATGGCGATATGGTCAGAGATACACTCCATGACATTATTTGACGAAAAAAACATTCAAATATAGTAATAATCATAGTTTAATATTTTGAAGGGGGGACTATGCAAATTATCTTAGCATCTAATTGAGATGAATTTAAGCAATTTTGGTTTTAATAAGTACAATAAACATATGGGAGACAGAGAAGGTTTGTGTTTGACACCTTGGTAAACAAGTTAAGAAACATTTTTTTGTTTAACAAACTTTGTTTACAATTTAATTATTTTTTCATAAAACAGATAGAACAGATGATTTCCTGAAAATCATTCCATATTTTCAGAAACATAGTATATAAATAAACCAAGAGGACCTAAACCAAATGTACTTAAATGCTAAGCCACCGGATCTAATGCATATTTGCATTTGGAAAGGCAATTATTGACAAGTGATTTTCTGATTCTATCTCCGATTATTTTAAAATATATCTCGATAACAAATAGAAATATGATTAATATTATTGAACAATTAGGTATAAAATTACGATATCGTTTAATTTGATATTTATTTTTTTTTCACTAAAAATTCACACAAATTAGTATAATAAAATGTATAAGAACTAACCTGTACTTGTGAGCCCGCATACTGCGTGCTATGATTTATCACTACTTTCTGAATGCGGCCAAATTTTCCAAAATAATCTGCCTTTTTTAGAATTTCCGGCTCGGCCAGCCGGGGCGACAGACCGACCACAAACACAAGATTCTTTTGCACCACTCGCACATTCGCCAGGTGCTTGCGGTTTTCTGTAATCTTTAATTTCTTGGCCTGGTCCTTTTGCCGTTTCTCCGCCCGGATCTTGGCGATCTCCTCTGTGGTTAGAGGTTTAAAATCGGCGGGGTTTTCTGAATATGGCTGCCGACAGGCGGGACACAGCCCGTTGCCTTCTGTTCTTAATTTGTTCCAACAGAACCGGCATATCTAGAAAATTAAAAGTAATAAAGGAATATATAACATAACTTTGCTTAGTATCACTGCACTTACAACAAGAAGCTTTACTGGAAAGTTTATATTGTGTTTACAGCAGTTTGTGTCAGATTTTTTTGGTAAATGAGATTTTGTCAAGAACTTGTTGATCCCAAATTAAAGGCAAAAACGTAACACTCACGGAAATACCTTGACTATAGAATACTAAGCTATCAACATGGGTGTGCTACGTACCTGATATCCACAAGCACAAGGATAAAAGTTAATATCATCTAATTCGAATAATTCCATACATAGCGGACATTCAGGCGATTCATCGCCGCTAAAATTCAACACAGACATATTTAATATAAATAATTCTGAAAAGATTTGATTTTGAAAAACAGTTTTTTTTTCTTAATAGTAATGAAAAACTTTCATTTACCACCAAAATTAATTTGCGATGTTTGCTCACATTAGATTATATGTTATACAAGTTCCCAAAGTACAACAATTTACTTTTCATATCTTATTCTCTAAGATAAACGAAAGGGTTTTTTAGAATTAAAAATAACAGCTTACAGCCTTATAAAATAACTTTCAGTTTTTACTAAGAAATTTTTTTTAAAAGAAAACGCTTTATCCTGCACTTTTATGATTATGAAAGCTTGTTGGTAGTGTATATGGAATATTTTTTTCTGTCCATCAAGAACTCATTATCCACTGAACCGATAAAAAAACATCTTGGGATGGGATAGGTTCAGGTTAAATTTACCAAATTTGTAGGTTGGTTTTAAGCTATTATATCCCCCATAGAAACAACCTCAAGAAGAAAGAGTTATTTTTAAAACTGAAAACACCACGAACAACTTGTTGTAAAATCATGATGTTATTAGCCTCATTAAATGAAAAAATTCGAACCTAAAAAGTGCAGCTTAAACTTACACACATAAGATAAAATAGTTTCCGCTTACTTTGTACAATTTAGTAATAAATTATATCCTAACCACTTGAGTAAAAATCAATATTCTATAATATTAAAATAAAATGAAGAGAAATAATCTAAGAATCAAAAAAATAAATAGCGTTCTATCACATTTAAATATACATATATATAAATATATATTACATATGAATCAATAAGTGCCCTTCTAACATTCACATATATAAAACACGTAAAATTAAACAAAATATACATAAAATCTTATCAAATATAATAATTGATATAATTAGTAATTAATTTAAATTAAAAATAACATAAATAATAAGTTAAGAAATGTATAATTTAAGTTTAATTTTATTTTAAAAGCTGAAGGGCAAAGTTGACACATCTCTAATTTTGCGCAATATGGCTGCCATACTCAGCTAAATAAGAGCAGACAACTTTTTATCAGTATGCTCATTTTTTTACTTTAAAACAATTATTGACTTATTGATGAAGCTTTTTATTGCTTGATATTTAATTAAAAACTAAAAATACGAAGGTACATGAATATCAATAAAACTTTTGTTAAATTTTATTGCCTGTTTCAAATATTAAAATGTTTTTTTCTACGAAAACCCAAAATCTATTCTAAAAAAACTATTAATAGGTGAATAAAAAATATTCAATTTGAAATGAAAATGTCCAAAAATTATAAATTTAATCATAAAAATATTAAAATAATTATTTTTTCCATAAAAAGAAAGTTAAATGAAGAAAAGGTACAAAAAGTTGTCAACTTGTATTTGGTGCAGTTAGGATTACATGTTGCCAGATAATTGAGATCAACATTTGCCAATTATCAAACTTGATTATTTATTTTTACATTGAATCAAATATACCTACAGAAGCTATTAGAAATATATATTTTTTTGAAATATTTGATCTCCTTGGAATTGTAAGCCATGAGAGGGCCTGCTTATCTTGGTGCTGCGTAAGGTTTTTCATTGTTTGATGAGGTAAATACTCTTTCAGGTAAATTCGAATTTTTATTTAATTACTTGATCAGAGATCTCGATAATTTTGAATAGGATCATTTGCAAGTGAAGGTACCAATTCTTTATTATTTTTGTTTGCTTCTCAAAATTTTGCCAACTGAGTCTAGCTAATTATAAACTAATTAAATCAAATAGATAAATATGATTAATATCATTTTCTTATTTAGAGTTCTAGGATGGTTTTAGGCTTTTTTAACCTGGCTCTATCTTGAAAGAGATAGCTACTTACACTTTAATGTTATTTTTCTTAATGTTTAAATGTTAAAAATAAAAATATTTTTCTTTTCCAAAGTTTAATCTGGCAACATTTTCTTTCTTTGTGGTTTCCAAAGCTATTTTGTATTAGAAAAAACAGCAATAACTTAAGATCATATTTACTAAAATATGCTGTGACAATGAATTTTATGGTCTCTAAGCACCACCACATTAATGCCGCGTACCCAGCACACCATCAATACACCACCATCACAGCTTACAGACAGAAGACACCTCTTCATTCGACGTCAGATTTTTGGTAATTTTTGCGAATTTAAAAAAAAATTGTTTATTTTTTGCATTAAAATTGTAAAGATATGTGTTGTGCTATATTTTTAGGTGCAAAACACTTATGTAAATTAAATAAATTTGCCTCTAAAATAGATTCCTAAATTAGGGGTTATGAAATTCTATTTTTAGAACTATCAAATATTATTACATTTATTTAAAGATAGATATTTTTTAAAAAGATTAGATACATTTAATTCAGGTAATTTTAAGTTTTTTCATGTGTACGTTATTTAGATGTGTATTAATTTATCCAAAAAATATATACATTATGAAAATTAATATTAATCAATTTTGTTAATTTAATTTATGTATATTAAGATCAAGAATGTGCGACACCAATCTAAAGTTCGGACCGGAATGGTTAAGAGCTCTTACAGAGCCACAAATAAAGAATTGCGAGGTATTAAACTTAATAATAATTACGTTTTAATTTAGTTTTTTTTTTACCAAACATGTTTATATTTTCAAGCATACGTTATTTGGATGAGCAATATGCAACCTATTTAAAATCTGTTAGTATACCTTTAATGTATTATTTTTAGGAGAAAATAACGTATACTCCGCCGTTAGCCAACATGAAACTTGCAGAGTTTCGGTATGGAAAAGAGGAAATGTTGGCGCTATTTTCTCCAGAGCTTGATCCGCCTAAAGAGATTATAGCCCTCGGTTCTCTTTATGTTGACTCTTGCCAGTTTCCTTTAAATCTTATTCAGGTATGTCTAGAATGTATTATTAGCGCCCTTATGTTAGTTACATGTGTATTTTAGCTTTGAATTTGAAAGTTTGACCTAATAAAACTATATGATATTACACAACACTCAACTTGGGATAAATCTCTCAACTCTTGCGGGACACTTTCCTAGCCCACTAGGGTCGGCCTCAAGTGTGCTGAATCTTTCCTATTTCCAAAGGGATTTTCTTACCTAATATAAATTGAAAATAAAAATTTCTAGATGTTTACCCTTTGATTATGTACAATTTTTTATTTTTCTAGCTCAATATTTAGACCATTTTGATTACTGCTTGTGCCCAAATGTCCTTTTTCACTGACTAAAGAGCAGAAAAGTTTTGAGAGTAAAAGTTTTTTTTTCATGGTTATATTATTATTTTAGATGGGACCAGAAGAAGCTAGAGCTTGGCAGCAGAAGACTCCGGACATAATGAGCAACAATTCGAGCAACAGACCCTTTTCCACAGGACCCCCAACGGGACCTGGGGGCAGGGCTGGCGCACTTTCAGCAACTAGTCGCGGTAGAGGTCGTGGCAGGGCCGCAAACTTTCCGTATTTTGACAGGAATCGGTTTGACGACCCTGATTCCGATAATTCAAATGGGCAGCTTCAGCAGCCTGTTAACGGGATTGGTAGCAAACTGAATAAAGGCGACAAGGGCGGCTGGTCCGACTCCAAGGGCAAACCAATTGAAGGCAGCTTCTCTGATGCCATGAAAAGTTGGAGGGACAGAAAAGCTGGCGAGAATGAAAATACTAAAGTTTGGGGCGGAGCCGGGGCTGCTGGCAAGTCGGGCATAGCAAATGGTCATGCAAACTCTAATATGAATTGGAGATCTCGTGAAAGGTAAGATTTATATTTGTTGAAGTTTTTATAAAGACAGCTTTTCATTAAAACAAAAATTTATGCTAGGCACCCATTTTTCAAAATTAAAAATATTCTGAATAATGAATGTATTCATGACTATGATTTAACATTAAGAATATTATTCAGGGTTTACTTTGCTGACGTTTAAAGTTATAACAGGTTATTTAATTGCTGATAAAACTTTTTTCTGTTGATTTATCGGTATTTGTTTAATATGAAAACATCGCATTTATTGTAACATTTATCAAATATTAATTTTCAATTTCAGAAATGGAAACACTGATGAACCTTCTCCCAAGCCCCGAGGCAACGATTGGTTTCAAAATAGGGGTCGTGGAGGTATTGGGCAGCACCACTTACCCGAGTGGGTCACCAACTCCAACAATGTTGCTGAGGGCGGCTTTGACGACAATGGCAAGTTCCGCCCTGACGAGTACACGACACTGGATAATGTTCCTAAATGGACTGACGACGAAAAATGGATTGAAGAAGAGGTGGAGCCCGAGATTATTAACCAACAGGCGGCTCCCAAGCCTGTGGCTAACAAGCAGCAGCCCAAACCACCAACAAGTCAAGAAAATAAGCCTACAACCGCCCCTACGACTACTCCCCAACAACCTGATCCTAGTGTTTCCAATAAGCCTGTGGAACAATCTCCTGCTCCACCAATATCTGAGGCTGTTCCAATGACTGCCGCACCTCCAATGCCGGCTGTGACATCAGAAATACCTTCGCAAGTAAACTCCGTAGTTTCTAGTGGGGCAGATGTACATTCTATGCCTGCGTTATCAATGGCTTCTATGTCTATGCCCTCGCCCTCCGTTTCCCTACCCCAACCCCCAGGAATGGAACCCAACTTTGAAACCATCAAGTGGACCTATCTAGATCCCCAGGGTCAAATACAGGGTCCGTTCCGTCATGATGAAATGTTAGAATGGTCTAAGGCTGGTTATTTTCCTACTGATCTGCTTATAAAACGCAACATTGATGGTCGTTTCATTCCCTTGTCTGAAATGTCTTTAATTTATGGAAGAAATCCATTTATTCCTGGCCCTACGCCTCGGGGTATCAGCAACGTGGAGGCAAACGAACACTTGAGCCAACAACAATATTTACATCATCTAATAATGCAACAGCAACAACAGCAGCAGTTGCTCGCTCAGCAACAACTTCTTTTGTTTCATCAACAAAATCCAAACATAAATAATCTACTGTTAAACAAGTCCTTGAATTCTAATTTAATGAAGCCTGGTTTAGTTGACCCTATGTTATCTAATATGGTGAAACAACCAGAGGATCTTCTTAACTTAGCTTTAAGAGGTCAAAATTTTAATCTCTCCTCGCCTGAAGTATCAACTCCTGCAGCTCCGGCTTTTGATCCGATTAAATCTTTGTTAAACCAGTTAAAAGAAAGCACTAACAATTTTTCAGCCTCAAGTGAAGAAAAAGAAAGCCCTCTTCCTCCTGCACATCCTACACAGCTTCCGCACCAAATGCAACAACAACCACAACAACTTGGTCATCCAATTCAACAACAACAAATGCCTTTCAATCAGACACCATATGTTTCCCAACCCTCTGTACAGATAAGCCAACAACAAATGTCTTCAATGCAAATGAACCAACAGCAGCAGGCGGCCACAACAATGGCTATTGATAAGCAACTGCATGCACAGCTGGCCTCCATTGGAGTTCATTTGTCCAAGCCAACTGAGGAAGGGGTCGTACAGACAAGACTCAGTGAAGCTTCTGTCCAAGAAACACGGGCGGGGGTTAATGAAAAAAGACAAGCACCAACAAAACAGGTACTTTATTACTTTTTTTTTGTGCATATGGCGCTTGAAAGTTAATATATTTTCATGTGAAAACAATCAAATTTTAGTACCCATTTAAATTTTTATTTTTTTTTCTATTTTATAGAAAGAAAAAAGTCCATCTAAAAGTGTTGAACCTGAAAGAACTCCGTCTCCAGCAGCCATGTCACAGTCTTCCTCTGAGTCCAGTGTGCAGCTAGACATCCAACAGACAACCGGTATGAAAGAGGCTGAAATGATACAGATCAAGGGTGGTCTCAGGGAATCTGTGATTGTGTCACCTCCTGACTATTTAGGAATTTATCATTTTCACATATTTGTTTAAATTTACACAATTTTGGATGAATTATAGACATAAGAAAATTATTGGGGGAAATTAAACATCTTAACCAAATATGATTTTTTTAAATACGCTAGTTTTATCCTAGTAGCTGAGTTAGTAAAAAAATCATTATCTCCTGATTTATAAGAATAAACTTAATTTGTTTTAAAAAGATTCTAAAGGAAACAACTAAAGGCTTAATTTAACTATTTTCTGAAAAAAATAAATGATAAATAAAAAAAATATTAGACGAAAATTTAGATGACATCGACTTTAAAGTTCCACGCAACAACGAGAAAAAGAAAACTCGCAAAGCTGAAATAAAAAAGAAAGCCAAATCCAAGGCAGACGTCCCGGCTGCGCCCTACATACCTGGACTGCCAGGCTCCCAGGTGCCAACTGAACAATTAGATGAAGAGGATGTAAGAGCCAGCCAGGAACAAGAAGGAACACCAGCTGCGGAGGAAAAATCCGCTGCTCCTAATAAAAAGAAGGTTGTGACTGAGCAGCAGCAGCAACCCCCTGAGCCTCCTGTTGAAGTTCAGATCAAGCCCGCCCCGTGGGCCAACTGTAAGTCACCTGAGAATAAAGAGCTTTCTCTTCATGATATTCAGAAGATCGAGGCAGAGAAGGTAATTACTTGTTGTTAATGTGTAGGTAGACTTTAGTGTTCATATAATAAGTGAGGTTGAGAATAAGATACTACTATAAGAAATCAAGGAATGAACTAGCATAAGCGCTTCTATATAAGACTAATATGTTAGTGGCCATTAGATACATGATATACATATGTGAATATGTTGACTTGGAAATTTGTCGCCAGTTTAACTTGCTAATATGGACCTCATTTATTGGTCACTTGTTCATTCACTATGAGGGGAGGGGAAGAGACAAATTAGGTGGATTGGGGGGGAGGGGATGTCGATATTTTAACCAGATGCTAGTATTACTTTATCATAGTACATGAAAATCAGTTGCAACATCTAATTGATCAATGTTATTTCAATTCTGTGGCCACAAACGAATGCAGCTCAAATAATCTCTAAATATAAAATAATGCAATTTAAAGGTATTATGTTTACTGAATACATCTTAATATATTCTGCATACTTTTTTAAAAATAGTTATTAATTTTTTTTGTAAGTTGGTTATTGTTGGCTTGCTATTGATGCGACTAATTTTCACAGAGAAAATGAAAAATAATATATTTTATTACAGGATCGCAAACGCCGTGCAGAGCGTCAACAACAGATGGAAATTGAAGCACGGGAGAGGAGAGAACTAGAACTACAGAGAAAGAATGAGAAACAAGCTGCGTCCTGGTCCTACCAGGCCAGCAACAACAATGTCAAGAGTTTGGCCGAGATTCAGGCAGAAGAGGAGACCAAAATGAAGTTGATGGAGCAGAAGCAGTCCAAGGACCAGAACCAGATGGCGACAAAGTTGAAGAAGAACGCCCAGCGCGCCCCGGACAAACCGACAAGTTGGGCGGGCAAAATCGCCGCGTCTATTCCGCCATCTCAGTCGAGTCCTCAAGTTATTCATTCTAAAACAAGGTAATTATCTGGTCCTTTGACAAACGCAGGAGTCCCAAACGTCGGAGTGGACAAACGCAGGAGTGGACACTTAACCTAACCTATTTTAGACCATATTATAGGTTTTTTAAATGCCTAACCCCTGCAGGGGCTTATTTGTACATTCATATCTTAACCTAACCTAATCTGCATAGAAATACTTAATTAAATTAATATTTTAACACTCCTGCGTTTGTCCACTCCGACGTTGTGGACTCCTGCGTTTGTCCTGGAACCCTTTTGTTTTGTGCAGCAACATTAAACTGATATGATTTTGAAGTAAAAATGCACAATAAACTATTATACAGTTTAAAGTTTTAAAAGTAAACAGTAACAATACAAAAATAGTAATTCTGTGTGTGTGTGTAGTCGCTCTGTGATAAAAATCCAACTGTAAAACTTAGAATAAGAAATACACTAGAAATAGATTATTTCTTATTATAATTATGCATCAATATATCAAAATGTAGGATATTATAAAAATCATACAAAAATGACTTATCTTCATATTTGTCTCGTCTGTGTAAAACAATACCAGGCTTTTGTTATTATCCTATACCATTAAGTAGTAAGTATGTACTCATTAAAAAGGATGACAACATCCACAAAAACTGCTTAAATACAGGAAAGGACCTACACATTTTGGTCTTGATTGTAGAGCTGCTTTGCTTATAACATTGTACTTTGTAGTCCTAGGAATCAGAATTATAAAAATCAGAAGAATTAGATGGTTATATCACATAAAAATTTGTTGTTAAAAAAATTTAAAAATCAACATGTTAAAAATGGACTACTACATAAATCACCTTGTAAAGTTTGAAAACGACAGGACAATTTTAAAATGCCTAAATTAACTAAAAAAGCTATCCGTTCCGGACTTACGGACACACCTACCCTAATTTTGGATAACCTTTTAAAAATATAAAACACCAACTCACGCCGCCCGTAACCCTGAAAGTCGGGCATATGTAACATTGAAATGAAAAATTTTATCTTCGTGTGAAAAATCAGAACACGGCCTTAGGGTAATAAGCAGCTCAATAAAGAGAGAAAGGTGTTTTTAAAAACACCTTAATTAGTCAAAATAGCTAAGTATATTTATACATGGAGTTCAATTATATCTAAAACCACTGTAAAAACCGTGTGGGCTTTTTAAGTAAGTTTAGTACTGTTCATAGTCTTTTATTTCAGGCAAGGTAGGAAGGAGAAAGTAATTCTAACAGAGTTTTTTTAAAACATATATTAAGAATGCCAGTTTGTACTACTCAATCAATTAATCTATACCTTTCTTATTGATATAATTTTAACAGATAACCAAAATAATATACTCATGTCTTTTCAATTTTCGCAAATTTGCTTCAAATGTATGAACACTATAAAAGATAATCAATTAAATCAATTTTAATAACCTAAAAAAAGAGTGAGAACTTTATTTTTTACAAATCGATTTCTGTTTTATATAAAAAAAAACTAGCAGTTGCGACTAAATCCAATAAAGCCATTTATATATAAGAATAATACATCTCTCTACGAAACTTCCCTATAGTGGAGATCTCGATTGGTTCAGTGGTTATCGAGATCCTATCGGAAAGACAAAAAATCTGACATTTTAAATATTAGGACTAAAGAAGGTTTACCATAATTTGATTTTTAGGTGTTGTGTTCTACTAAAAAAAAATATTATTTAGTCCAGCTGTTTTAAAGGTAACAAAGTACATATAAAAAATGGTTCTCGCTTCTTTTCCAACGCCATCCGCCCCTAAAAACTCACTTTTGACTTTGATAGATTATTTCAGGGTTCAAGAAAAAAATTAACTTTGACTCTTTTCAAAATTATTAGAATAGAGTTTCTTAGATTGGTCAAACATTTATTAAGTTTTCACTAAAACCCTTCAAATTATTTTTTAGCAACATTTGTAGGCTCTAACACTTCAGAAAATTATGTCAATAATTTTGATCTACAATAAAGTTCATTGTTTGATAATTGGGTGTTTACATCAAATTATTGTGCATTGTCTTATATCTTGAGATCCCACTGTTATTGCATATGGATAAAAGATCTTAATTTTCAGCAGTCTAATGTAATAAGAAATCTGTTAAACCAAGTTATGAAAAATTAGTTCATTAATTCTAAAGAAAAGAAATCGGCGAAGATATTGATTTTAATTTTTCCTTCCTTTTCCCATAAGTTGGATAATTAATGAAGAATAGATGAAACTGTATGGGGCATAGTAATAAAAATTTATCTCATATAATGAAAGCTAATAAAAAATTATAAAATTTATCATTCTAAATAATTGTTTTTTTTGCAATTGAAATAATAAATAAATAATTAACTGTGCGAAAATAAGTGTATATAAGGCCCCAAAAATTTTAAATTATATTTGTTAAAATATAGATGCCTTTAAAAAACGTTGTTAAATAGAATTATATAAAAAAAAACTATTTTAAACGTTTTTTTAATTTTAAAAGTTTATAAATTTTAAAAATTCGGAAGATTATTAACAATTACAATTATTTTATCGTTTTCAATATAATAAGACTACAAATAAGTCTTGTAGAAAACTTGTATTTGTTTTCTTAAAATTTGTAAAGTAACTTTTTTTTACAGAGTACATACCAATTAGTTACCAGATGGTTAATACAAAATACAACATGATAGAGAGATAGGTAGGAAGGGAGAGAGAGAGAGAGAGAGAGAGAGAGAGAGAGAGAGAGGCCGAGGGAGAGAGACAGAGACAGAGAATTATTTATTTAAAACCAACTTGAAAGTTGACAAAAAAAATCATAAATAATCATAACAATATTTATAAAACGTAAGGGATAAGACTATGAACGATGAACAATGAATTGATATCTTTACCTACTGATGATAGACACAATTACCCCATCTGTAGATTAAAATTATGGGTTGAAAAGTTTGTATACTATTAGTTTAAAACCAACGAATTACAAATAAATTAAAGTACCCAAAGTTTTAGGCTAACTAATAAGATAGCAGGTATATAAAACTTTGGGTACCTGTGTAATTTACGGTCTAATGTCCCCTCCTTCACTAAAAAAGACAAATTTACAAATTATAAAAAGCTAAACTTCAAAATTACTTTGATTCTAAAATACTTTAACCCTGTTCTATTAATGTCTATCTATATACGTGTCCGTGTTATCGTAGAAGATGTATAATGTCTATTTCTTGCCTATCGATTAAAAAACAGTCTGGAAATTCTGCATAATAACTGAATTTCTCATAATTGGTGGCTTGACAAAGTGTCTAAAAAAACAGCCATGCGACGTCATAAAAATTAGGGATTATCCATCTTTTTTTTAGGGGTTTTCTTTTCCAATTCTCCTCTCATCTCCCTCATTTTTATGACGTCACATGGCTATTTTTGAGACACTTTGTTCAGCCACTCATAATTGGCTAGGTTAGAGTTTGGGACAAGTTCTAGAATGCATAAGCAAACATGTATATCAACATCATTAATAAGCAGGAAACTGGACTGTAATTTACTGTGGTACCCAAAATTGTATAACCCAACATTCTTTAGTTACTTTCATCAAATCTATCAAATCTCAACCAATAATTTACTATAATTTTTATTGTTCATTGGGGCTGTATATCAACATATCATTATATGTCTTACTAATTATTTTAATAAACAAAACATGATATTTTCAACCAGACGGACAAAGTAAGTCATAGAGTAAAGGTAGTATCTTTACAAGAAAGAAAAACTTGATTCAGGGTTGGATTTTGTATATTATACATTTGTCTTTTTTTTGCGAATTTTAAAAATATTTGTTAAAGGTTCATTTACTGAATTATATAACCCCTTCGCATACCGAGCCCTTAGATGCTAGTGGCGCAACCGCTAGAGTATGATATTTTCTGATTTTACAAATGGACAATGAATGATCACTTTTTTTCTGCCGTTTGAAACAGTGATTGCTGTAATTTG
>LS041753.1:2357-15231 GCA_900241095.1 Acartia tonsa | reverse complement strand
ACTCAAGACGCTAATTTTAGCCTACCAATTAAGAATCCGGAATCCGCTATTAAAAAACGGATTCCGGATCCGGATTCCAAAATTAGCCCAAAAATTGGGCGGATTCCGGAACCCGGATCCGGATTGCCATCCCTATTTTAAATAGTTACAAACCTTCCCTGGACCTATAAGAAGTTTCACTATAAAACAGATCTCAGCACTTTCCGTTTTAGTTTAAATGGACAAGGTCCAGTGGTTTGGTAGATCCTTCCTTATACACACAAATACATCCTGTTACTTTTATATAAGGATAGATAGATACAAAAAATGATAAAAAAAATGGAATAAACAATCCTAAAAAAGTCCCCAGTACAGGAAGGACGGGGACATTGGACTATTAATTACACTGGTACCAAAAGTTTTATAACCACTTAATCTTAATCGTTGCATCAAAAACTTTGGGTCCTTTATTGAATTCTATTGTCCTACCTTTTCAACATATATTTTTAGTCCATCGAAGGCGTTATTCTGTTTATTATCATTGTGAATGCACATCAATTTATCGTTCAGTGTATTATCCCTTTAAATCCCTGATAAGTATAATAAAAATAATATTTGCCTACCTGTTGAGTATTCTACCAGTTGGAGTATTGTCAAAGAAGAACATTTTTGCTCGCAAAATAACTCTCAGCAATTTTGTGTGGATCTAGTTTTAATCAAATATTCATACAATTGTGGTGTTTATTTTTATTGTTGGTAATTTAAATCACATGTGGATACGTCTCTAGAATCTAGGGGATTTGTACTCGAAAGGGCCGTAAAGGATATAAAAATATTTGTACGCCATTTCAAGACTTAAATATAAAATAGACTAAAACCTTTCCAAGTAAAGCTCAATAGAATGGAGAATTCAGTCGTAGTAATCGAAATATTAAGGTTTAGACAAAAAACCTTACAAATTTTTAGTATGCTAGCGGATACGCCCCGAGAGACCTCGAGACACTGAAGGAATATGGGGTTGGTGAATAAGGGGTGATTTCTCTTGGGAGGGTAAAGATACCCTTCCCCAAAATAGTTATAATCTTCCTTGAACATATAAGAAGCTTCACTGCAAAGGAGAACCATATCGGATCAGCAGTTAGCGAGAACCTTCGCTACAGACAAAAAAGAATCATTCTTTATATCATAGAATGATATTAAAAGAAATAGAATAATATACTTATTAAATAGAAATGTTTAGCATAATTGTATGAGCACAGAAACCTTTTTAGCCGCGCAAATGCCGCCATAGGCAAACAAAAATGCGCGCAGCAGAGTGAAGAAAGAGTTACTCACAGCAATGATACCATACACGGACAGGTAATACCTAAATATGGAAATAATTTCGGTTATAGTCTCTTTAGTGGCAACGCCCCTTTAGGGGCGATTCTTCGTATTTTCACAGTAGCTTTTCTCCTATTTCTAGCCCCTGCGGGGCAATCATCTAACCCAATATAACCTGACCTAACCTAAAATAATCTATTAGAAGCAATTTTAAAATACGACGAATCGCCCCTTAAGGGGAGTTGTCACGAAAGGAACTATACCCATATTTTTTATGAATGTTATTTCAATGGATTTATTAATACTTGGATCTTACACCAGATTATCAGGTAAAACTTGTTACGGGGATCCCCCCATTTTCCCCACACACTCCCCTTCTACTGAATAAATTAGTTGAGCAATAAATGACAGTTGAGATGAAAACCTAAATAATATCCATGTATATACTACATCCATTCCTATTTCAAGTTTTAAGTCTGTTTCTCTCAAAGTGCATAGTCGAGCACAGAACCCCCATCACTATTTTAAATGAGTTGAAATTAAGGGGTAATGCCTAGTTTTCGGTATGTAAGTGTTTTATCTTTGGTTAGGTTAAATCGGGTACAGGGTAACCCAAAAAGTTAGGTATGAAGAAAAAAACTACTCCCCTCCCTTTTCTCATTTTATCTAAAAAAATAAGGGGAATGGGGTTTGTGCTTTATAGGACCTTTGAAAGAAAGTACTAAACTTATTCATTAAGTGTTTGTTCTCTTTTATCAATTTCATTGTTGTATTGTATAAAGCTACAAAAGACAGAAATGATTATAAGATTTCTTTTTACGCAGAATGGTTTATAATTCCTCCCCCCTCCCCCCCAAAAAACAAAACAAATTACTAAAATATATAAAGTAGCTATCCATATAATAAAACATTCATAATCCTGTGTATTATACCTACCTAGCGCTGATATCAATATCACTGCCGTTCGCCGTCCTCCACTCCGCCTCCATCGTTGTGTCCACAAACAGGTCCAGCTGGTCACTGATGGCCAGCGGCTGCGATACATTCGGACTTTTGGCATATTAGTTGAAAGTTTTCAGGGATCTAAAGGGATAAGACTATGGCCAATAAATTAAAGGATATTCCCAATGATGATACACAAAATTATCCTTTCTGTCCCGTAATATTAGTGGTTGAAACGTTTGAACACTCAACTTAATACACCAACCAATAAAAATTCACTGAAGTCCCCAAAGTTGTTAGGTCAAATAAGAAAACGTTATTATAAAACTTTGGGGACTAGTGTAATCAACAGCCCATTGTCCCCTCTCTCTCTGAAAAGTTTTAATGCTTTCACAATAAGTACACTGTTGTGTCAGAGAGGGAGGGGACAATGGACTGTTTATTACACTAGTCTCTAAAGTTTTATAATAACGTTTTCTTATTCGTTGATTCATGAACATTGGAGACTTTTGTATTTTGATTGATTGGTTCATAAAGTTAAGTGTCCAGACGTTTTTAACCACTAATTGTAATCTACAGAAGGGGTAATTTTGTGTATTATCATTGGGAATTATCGTCCATTGTCTTATCCCTTTAGATCCCTGCTGTTGAGCACTAATAACCCCCCACCCCCCACCCAATTATAACCAAGTTATCTTAGTAATTGGATAAGAACTTTGGGCCCTTTTATTGAAACTTTATTGGTTTGTTCATTAACCAAAAATGTCCAAACTCTCCAACTAATAATTTTATTCTAAAATAGAGGTAATTTTGTTTATAATGATTGGGACGTTACATCTTGTATATATCGTCCATAGTCTTATTTCCTAAGATCCCAGATTATACTATAAGTAAATATCAAAAGAAATTTTAGTAGTGCAGCTATTCTATATTAAAGTTTCAACAAATTTCCTGCTGGAATTAGACTGTGCTGATATCCAATGAGCCAACCAGACATCCGTCAGGTTTCTGAGCATTTTAGAGATTATCTTCATAAGATCAAGAATTTATTTTGAGAACATCAAAACTGATTGATTTTGATATTATAGCTGGCAGCAAAATCATTTAATAGAAAGGTTTGTACGATTTGAACATTTTTGGGATTTGGAATTCACCAAGTACAAAATTATAAAAATCTAGAAAAAAATTCGACGCTTAAAATAAAAAAATTAAACAAGGACAAACGAACAATAAAAATATAAAAATGAGTGTCAGAACTTTATATGCATCTTGTTTTAAGATTATTAGGTAAAGATTAAAGAGTTGCTAAGCTTTCTAAATCGGACATAACTGTTCTAGTAATCACCATGCAAAGTTTGAAATTATAGGACATTTATAACATTTCTGTATAAACGATAAGAGCAATCCTTAATATATAGACCCTAATTATAGAAAAGCTTAAAATAATTTTGTTAAATTATCTCTAAAATTCCTTGTAAGTTGCATAGCCACCAATGTAATAAGTATGAGGGGGGATAGGAGCATCCCAACTGATTTCATATATTTCAGGTAGACTTTTAGCTTTACTGTTCCTTGCTCACTCTCCTAGTAGAGATACATAGATACATGAGTAAATAAGCAGAATATATAATAGTAATTTTTCGCATCGTATTATCTTTCCGCGGAAATAAAATGTATAATTAAAATTTTTTAGCCCCGAGATGCCGAAGGCACGGGCTAAAAATCTGGTTTTAATCTTATGATTGTACATTTTTTTATATACATAGAAAACTGGATATAATACGATGATAGACATAGTTTTTTCGTATGGATGAGAACAGGTTCTAATCCACCGGATATATATCGGTTTCAAATAAATACGAGAAATAGCTATATTTAATTCTCTATATAAGAGAATTAAATTGTTTCAATGGTTAAATGACAAACAAAGAAAAAAACTTTTTCAATATGTAATGGGAAAAACACCTATAATCCTACCTCGTTATTGACAGGAACGACTGCATTTTTTCTTCGGGCATTTTTCACAACTGACTTTCTTTCTCTTACAGATGGTTCATACTCCCTTTAAAATACAAAGATTTGCATTGAAGAATACTTCAGTACTATCATTTTCGATAGTCAAACACAAACCACCTTTTGAGGGACATACTTTTTGACATTTGACATGGCAATAATTTAGTTAAGATCCTATCTTCTTTTTTAGGGAACGAGGGGACATTGGATTGTAAATTACACTTCTACCCAAACTTTTATAACCAAGTTATCTTATTTGTTGGCTCAATAACTTTGGGTACTTTTAGTTTTATTGAAATTTAACATCTAAAAAAGTGGTAGATAATTTTCTGTATCATAATTGTGATGTATTTGAATTTATATACAACTGTCTTATCACTTTTAATCCCTGCTTTTATTTAATGATCTTATCATGTCCTAAATAAATAAGAAGCAAAACAAATCTACAAATGTCAAAAAGTTCTTGATATTTTAGAAATACTGATGCTTTTTCACAAAGTAGGGTGGTTAGTTTTTGTTTAGGTCAGGTTAGGATAGGATATTTTGGGCACTGGGTAGCCCCACAGGGTTAGTCTGTCGCAGGTATAGGCCCTGCAGGATTAAGGATCTTTGGAGAGGTTAGGCAAAGAAAAAAAGCAAGCCTCCCCCACTCCTCTTTATTTTTAATCTATTTTAAAAATACTTTGTAGAGGAGAGGGGGGGAGGGAAATTTGTAAAGAATTTATAAGTTACCTGATTGGGGAGTTTCTACCAGTCTCTGTGGGTGTACCAAGGATGCTGAAGTTTTCAGAACAAACTTTCGATTCCTTGCTGATTATTTTGGGAAGCACTATTGACGCAGGTCCCTGTAAATAATAATTAAACTTTTAGAAAACTTTATACATACTTTAAAATACAGTACGTCTGTCTGTCTATTTGTCTGTAGCTTAAGATCTTGAAAATCACTGGACTGGCATGAGTCTAAATGAAGATTCTTACAGGTCATAGGAAGGTTTATACTTAACTATTTTGGGGGCAGTGAATCAACCCTCTTATAAGAAATTGCCACTAGAAAATATCCCCCCAAATTTTTGAAACTTAAAAAAAAATAATATTGAAATTGTAGGTTCGACTCCATCCCCGCCCCCTCATAAAGTGTTCCTAGAGGCCTCTAGAGGCATAGCCAGTAATACTTATAAAAGACAACAAACGATTTCTTCACCCATTAGTTTAAATAATCGAGACAACTTGTTTTTTACATTCTAGTATAGTAGGGAGGCTTTCACTCTGCGGGAATCTTTTAACCCTAACTTAACCTAACCTAAATTAATGTATTTCAATCTTTTTTTCCTTAAATGTCTACATAATTTCACATTTATGTAAAAAAAACGCCTGACAAAGTAGCAGTAGCATGTTACCTTGTCCATAATTCTTCCATCCTTCATTCTGACCACAGTATCAGCACCGTGTAGATACCTTAAAATAATGGATATAGAATACGTGGATATTGTCAGAGATTCTCGCATACACTGATAAGATTTTTCTCCCAGCTGGCCAATATTACGGTACCCCCCCACCCCCCGGGCCCCCAATGACTTTAACTTGTCCCCATCACTGACCACGTAGGAACGTATTGACCAATATTTGAGGACTATATTAGCATCCTAAATCACATTATCAAAGTAATCTAAATCCATTCTTTAAAAAAATATATTGATATCGAATGCTATGCTTAAGTCAAACTGCATATCGGTGAAAAAGGGCTTAGCCACGGACAACCAGATATCATACCCTGTTACTTTTACATGTACATTGTACTAGGGATGGCAATCCGTCAAATTTTTGGACCGGATTCGGATTTTTACAAGAATCCGTACAAAAAAAGGCGGATTCCGGATTCGGATTCCGGATTCTAGCAATATTTTTAAAGGCTTTTTTAAATATTAAAAAATTTAAGTGCTACATATGTCCTAAAAATTAATGTTCTTGGTGTTCTCTATAATTCAATTCCGAGAATAGAACCAAATTTTAAAAGATATCATATATTATATAATGAAGATAATCTTTGCCTTCAAAAAGGCTGAGTTGAAAGAAAAAAACTCAAGACGCTAATTTTAGCCTACTAATCAAGAATCCGAATCCGCTATTAAAAAACGGATTCCGGATTCGGATTCCAAAATTGGCTAAAAAATTGGGCGGATTCCGGATTCGGACACGGATTGCCAACCCTACATTGTACAAATACCTGGTATGATGAGTACAAAGAACTCTGGTTTTTGTTGCTAGCAGTCCAACTATACATTTCCTAAAAATAAATGTGAGAACTATTTGATTTAGAAATTTGTGAAAAGATGTAAAAACAAAATATGAAAATCTAACATAAATAAAAAAACATGTCTTTCATGTATACCCAAAGGTCCACAAATTAAAATAAATTTTTTGTTTGTTTAAAGGAAAGAATATAGGAAATGGCAATAACAATTGAGTTTTGCTTTACATAGAAGTCTTTATATGTATCTTAGAGTGGTTTTAGGCTATTTCGTTTCCCGTTTTGGAGTCCCTAGAGTCTATAAAATGGACAATATTAAATAAATGAACTGAACTCCTTATTTCACTAATATTTACAACCTTCCAAAGACAGAATTTTACATTTAATAGGTACTTAGTTGTGCATTGTCTTATCCCTGAATCCCTTCCGCCTATATATTGGAAAATGCAGTGATGCGAAATATCTTCTTTTCAAGTGTCATAACACACAATATTCTACACACTTCACATATATTCATATCATTGCGGATTTATCAGGGGGGAAGGAAAATTTAAACTACACTGGTACCCAACGTTTTATAAGCATTCTATCGCATTCGTTGGCCCAAAAACTTTGGGCACTTTTACTTAATTTGATTGGTTGAAATTCAAATTACACCTGTACCCAACGTTTTATAAGCATGCTTTCTTATTCGTTATTCACGTATATTCATATCATTGCGGATTTATCAGGAGGGGAGGGAACATTGGACTTTAAATTACACTGGTACCCAAAGTTTTCCCTCTCATTGGCCTCGTTGGCTAAAAATACTTTGGGTACTATTAATAAACTATGATTGGTTTGTTTAAATCTATAGTGTCCAAACTTTTTAACCAATAACTTTAATCTACAGAAAAATAATATTGATAATTTACATAAGGAACGAATTTAAATTTATTGTCCTTTGTCTTATCCCTTAAGATTTCTGGGATTTAAGCTTTAGATTTAAAACAAGGATTCATGTTTATACATACATAAGTAGCAAAACAATAAAATCATGAAAGGACAAAGTGATATGACGAGCATATATTCAGTGGTCATAATCATAAATAATTATAGAGAAAATAAAATATCACGAAACCTTTCACACATGTCCTTTATGTATGTTCTTTAATATTTATATTGATAGCAAGATAGTTTCAGCCGTGTATCTTTAATAGCAGCCGGAGAAATCACGTTTTCCCTATTGTGTATCTTACAGAAGTTAACCAGGCTATGATCTCGTAAACGACTGGACTAAATGGACTAATGGACAAGTTTTAAGCTATTCGGAGAGGGAGAAGTACCCTCCCTTAGTGGTCACTAGACAAAATCACTTACCTCTCAAAGATGTGTTGTCTTTTTTAGAAAAAAAATATGTAGGGGGTTAACTAACATTCCTTTTTGGGACTCTCATACTCTAGGGGTGAAGCCACTAGTATGTGCAAACAGAAAACAGCATAAAAATCAAAAACCTGTAAATATGAAGGGCCACATTAGGATCTACCGCAGAAAATATATCATCTATGAGGTATAATTTCTTATTTTGATATACAGCTCTGGCTAGAGATATCCTGGCTTTCTGTCCTCCTGATAGCTTGCTACCTAGATAGATAGTAAGATAGAAAATTTGTGTAATATATTATATAAAAATCCATCTGTTATGTACGCATGATAAAAATATCAAAATTTGGGTGGTTTCCCTTAAAGAGCTTAGTCGAGCACAGAAAACACTCCACACCTTTTTTTAAAGTGAAAAATGACAGGGGGTTCGTAGTTTTTTATTTGTTTATTACTCCGCCAGGATAGGTTAGGTTATATTGGGTACTGAGTAGCCAACGCAAAGTTATGAAATGTTTTTTTAAATACTTATTCTGAGTTTGATAAAAACAATAAGGGGGGAGGGTTTCAGTGCTTTACATACGGTTTGAAGAAAGCACCTAGATTTTCTTATTTAAAAACCTTTCACCCATTTTCAATAAAATGAAATTCTCCCATAAAACAACTCTTAAGTATCAAAAAGACAGTATGGAAAAAAGAAAAAAACATAGCCGCTCTTTTATGTTAAAGACCTATTGTAAAAAGATAAAAAAAACACACAAAATAAAATACCTTTATCGCCAACATTAGTCATATCTCCCTGTGGAAGACTGGCAAAATCATCTGCTAGGGCACAAGCATCTACAACCTAAATATACATATATGTATATACATCCAGGGATTTTAATGGATAAGACAAAGAATAGTAAAATCATCTGCTAGGGCACAAGCATCTACAACCTAAATATACATATATATATATACATTCAGGGATATTAAGGGATAAGACAAAGAATGGTAAAATCATCTGCTAGGGCACAAGCATCTACAACCTAAATATATTATATATGTATATACATCCAGGGATATTAAGGGATAAGACAAAGACTAGCAAAATTATCTGCTAGGGCACAAGCATCTACAACCTAAATACATAGCTGATGCATACCAAAAAAGACATTTTAGTAATAAAACTAGAAGCATTTAGGGGTACTTGACGGAAGAAAGTGAAAGTCGACTTTAACTTTAGTTTTAAAATGAAAAAAAACTGATTTTTTTGCGGAGGTAATTTATTTTCTCTGGGCAATTTCTCTTAAGAGGGTTATGTTACTCTCTCCAGAAATAGTTAAAAACTTTCCCTTGTCCGTAACGAAGCTTCACTGTATAGGAAACCAAATCGGTTCCGCTATGAAAGAGATCTTAAGCTACAGACAGACAAAAGTACATACTGTTAATTTCAAAGAAGGAAACAGATAAAAAGATTAAATATTGTTGGATTTTCAGACGGATACTATACTGGTATAAAAAGATATACGTTTAACTGTAAATTCCAGTGTTCTCATAAACGGCAGGACAAACAATTCAACCGATTTTTTTTAGAAAAGTTTATTATGGGTTCTGAGCAGGTCATAGAATATTCAAAATTAAAATCACTTACTTTACCATACCAAGAGTGTTGATACGCAGTACCAAATAGAATATTATCTCTGATATTAAATATACTTACTTTACCATACCATGAGTGTTGATACGCAGTACCAAATAGAATATTATCTCTAATATTAAATATACTTACTTTACCATACCATGAGTGTTGATACGCAGTACCAAATAGAATATTATCTCTGATATTAATACTTACTTTACCATACCATGAGTGTTGATACGCAGTACCAAATAGAATATTATCTCTGATATTAAATATACTTACTTTACCATACCATGAATGTTGATACGCAGTACCAAAAAGAATATTATCTCTAATATTTCCTTCTAACAACCATGGTTCCTTCATAATCCGAATTACTCATTTAAAATTAGTTGTAATTAATGCAAAATTAATATTTTTGTCAACTTCATGATTTTTATACAAATCACCAAACTTATTTTTGAAAAAAAATCTTCCAAATCAAATTAAAAATCTTCAAAATTGAAGAAAATCCTATGTTAATAACCCCTCCATAATCTTAAAACACTTTTCTTTTGTAAAAATTAAATCTGGCTACCATAGCCAATTCGGCGATACTTGTTTCTTTTAAGAACCCACCTTAGGTAATCTTTAAGATATTGAGTAAAATCCTACAAACATGGGATATATCCTAAATTTTTAAAAATTTTAAAGCTAAATTAAATGTTAAATGTGAGTTCCTGGGTGACATAACCAATGCCATCAGAAGGTTTATCCACTGCAATTGTTCCTGCCTCCAACTGTTTTTAATTGTACATTTTTATACTTTTCTTTTCTTTCTTTTCTTATTTAAAAGAATAGCTATCTATCGCACCGTATTATAGGCAGCTGTTTGAGGATATTGAAAAGAAAATTATACGTAAATAAAGTAAATAAAACTTGTAAAAATTGTAAAGGGGTCATCTCAAAAAACGCCCATCTCTAAAAACACATATCTCAAACCTATTTTTCTGTGTGCAATTTGTCTTTGGAAGAGTTAGAAACCCTCCCAAAATTTATTTATAAACCTTCAAAGCATTCACCTGTTAGAAGCTTCAAAATAAAGGAGAACCAGATCGGTACAGGGGTTAGTGAGATCCTTCGCTACACAGTCAGACAAACATCCTATTACTTTTACTCAAGGATAAATATACGGACATGTACTTGAAGGCCAAAGGTATCTAAAACTTGGATTAAAATATAAAAATGTATACGATCCTGCATCTCTCCCACAATAAGCTCGAGAAGGCTGGACTTGCCAGAGCCTACAGCTCCAGTGATGCCAACAAACTCACCAACAAGGACGGACAAACCAAGGCGCTCAAGCTGGAATACTTTCTGATAAGTTGTTGTTGAGAAAATAGCTTTTTTTAAAAAGCGAAGCTTTTCTATATTAAGGTGGGTCCCTCCGTCTGGGACAGTAGCTATATTCGTTAATTTTAGCAGGTTAGAATAATCCTTTCGCTAAAACCTTTGCATGACGATTCTTCACTTTATGTACGATTTAGAAAGCGTAGCAACTCTATAATTGTTACCAGAAAGTCCGTACGTACATTTAAAACATGCTAATTGTTTCTTTTGACACCTAATTTTTGTATGTTAACATTATCCTATTTATCTGATATCTTACAATGTTATAAGAGAAGCATCTCTGGAATCAAGTCTTAAAAATGTAAGTATGTCCCTAAACAGTATACTGTATTTAAGAAGTTTTACAACAAATTTGCTTACAATTTTATTTCGACTTATGCATTTATATTCTGCGTATTCGATTATGCCTACCTTCTCTCATCCTTGTTATTTAAGTACAATGAGTACATGTTCTTAGCTATTTTCTGTTGACATGACATAGAACTATATGATTAAAAACCCATGGAAAAGGAAGCAGGTACTTTTGCTAAATTAGTTGAAAACTAGTTATATCCAAATGTTTCAACCAATACAGAAGGGGTAATCTTGATTAATATCAATGGTAATGTATATCAATTTATCGTCCATTGTCTTATCCCTTAAGATCCCTGACTATAAAGACTATTTCTCAACTATTCCTGAGATTCTCTGCTGTGGGCGGCTGACAAGTTCTGAATGAATATGGCCTTGTTCTCCTCACTGTCCACCTCTCCCATCGAGTAAATTCTGGTTTCAGCATCATTCATTGTTTTTATTCATCCTTTTATATAAATAACATGATCTCTGTTGGTCTGTGTGTAGTGAAGGATCTTGCTAACCACTAATCCGATATGTTTCTCTTTTACAATGAAGTGTCTTATAGGTCCAAGGAAGGTTAAAAACTATTTTTTTTTACTTATTAAAACTTAAATTGAAAATAATGGGTAGGTGGGTTGACCTCCCCCACTTCTCTGCGCCACTAGAGGTCTTGCCAATGGCATTCTTACTTTTATAATCATATAAATAGCTTTTTATATCTTGGTTATGAAGCAGTTTTTACACTAAAATCCGCGCCGTCACAATCACTCTGTTGATATTGACTAAAATGATGCTTCCCTGCTAAAATATTCATCAGGATTGAACTCTTGCAGGGAAAGAAATCCGTTCAATCTTTTGAAGGAGACATAGGATTCCACAAGTCCGTTCAATACCCAAGGAAAAGCGTTTAGTGGTCCTAAAATAATAATAATATCAGTGGCGTGCAATAGTGTGGTGAAATCAAACTCCTAAAATATAAAATTGGGAAGGTTTTTAAAGGCTTGTTTCTAAAATATATTAAAATATAGTGAACTGCATATTTTTTTTCTTCTGTTTAATAGTTTAAACTACATCTATAGGGTATATATTTAAAAGAATTTCAATTTTCTACCATTTAGTTTTAAAAATGTTAAAACTTAAAAATTATATATGTTAGATGGTATACTTGTAACTTATGCTTGCAATAAAACTCGTTAAATGCCCGTCATGCAACTTTCCTTTTCTAAATAAATTGAAGATTCAGAGATGTAATTAAGTGTTTTAAATATAAAAATATTCTTTGTCTATACAGTAGCTTCGCTACAAACAATAAGTTTATACTTTCATCTTAATCAAAATAAAATGAAGTACAATAAGAGCACTTTACATCCTTCATTCTTTTATTAAATACAATTCAAAAGAAAATAATATTTTTTTGTTTCTTTATTCGTTCTTAGTAGGTAAACATTTCATTAAAAATGTATAAAATGAACAAAAAATATACAAACAAGGATGACAACATCCATAAAAGCAAAGCACTGAAACGATAGGACAAACGGAAATTAACACTTACATAGTGTCAGAACTGAATAATCAGAATATAAATGTGTAAGAGTCGATGCAAAATTTTAAGTAAATTTGTTGAAAAACTGCTTTATACAGGATAATGTTTATGGACA
>LS041752.1:1818-14399 GCA_900241095.1 Acartia tonsa | reverse complement strand
ACAGCTGATAACATAGACAAATTATTTCTCAAATTAGATATTTAAAATAAAATAAAAACATTTAAATGCCACTAGAGGCCTCTAGGGGCGTAGCCGATAGTATAATATAAGCTATCACTGTTTTGTTGTGTAGGGTGTGTTGGTGTGTTTTATGGTCTTATCCCATAATCCCTGGCATATCCCCCCCACACTTTAATCTGTAATATCAGTTACATGCATGATCAACCACCAGTAATTACTATCAATACAGGAATACTGGGGATAAGTAACTTATGGCTTCCAAACTGATTAATATCCACTGGATTAAAAACCGGTTCTCAATCATGTATAAGATCGTATTACAGACAACGTTTCCACATATATAAAATAAGAATCTTAAAATTAATACCATTTTAATTGACCCTAGGGGACAAAACTGGTTTTATTCTTATAATTTTTTATTTTAATATCCGCGGAAAGCTGTCTATAATACGATGCAATAAATAGCTATTAAGTCCCTCATTATCCTTATATAAAAGTAACAGGATGTGTGTCTAAATGTAAGTAAGTAGCAATGAATCTTGCTAACCGCTGAACCGATATGGCTCTCCTTTACAGTGAAGCATCTCATAGGTCCAGGGCAGGTTTATAACTATTTTGGAAAGTTTATCTCCACCCTACGAGTAAACATTTTTCCACTATAAATTAGTATCTACAAATGATATTTTCAACCAAATTTCTGCTCAATTTACCTATCCCTCAACCCCTGTCTTATCTCATCTTATTCTAGCACACACTTAAAGAAAATAATATACAGTTTAATAGGACAATGAACGATAAATTTAAGTACATTAAGATCCGTCAGTTGGTTAGGGTGCTAGATCGATTTCTACATTTTTAAGTTTTCATGATTTACTAAACTCCTATTCAACAAAAACGGCTGAAATTTGCAGGTATTGAATACTTTCATATTCTGCATACTTTTAATTTGAGTATTATCGAGATTTGCTTATTGGTTGGGGTGCTAGTTCGATTCCTAGATTTTTAGGTTTTCATGATTTTCTTTACTCCTCTTTGAGATAGACGGCTGATATTTTTAGGGATTAAATAAGTTCACAATTTACATATCCCCACAAAGTTTTATTAAGATTTGCTGAGGTGCTAGATCGATTCCTAGATTTTCACGTTATAAATCTTACAAGGTTTCGTGATTTTCATAGTTTAATGTTTTTTTTATGAAACTGCAATAAAGTTAATTTTTTTTCCGGATATCAATCCATAATTTTTGAGCTTCGCTACTTATGGATGTTGTCATCCTTGTTTTATTGTTTACTACTTATGGATGTTTTCATCTTTATTTACTAGTATAATTAAAAATTGAAAAAAAAAATATTTATATTCAACTTTTATAGAAGTAACTTTACAAATTGTCTCAAAAATCAGCCATGACACATTATAAAAATGAGGAAGATGAGAGGAGATGTGGAAAAGAAAACCCCTTAAAAAGAGATTGATAAACTCTCATTTTTATGACGTCACATGGCCGATTTTTTAGACACTTTGTAAAGTTACCTTTTTGAAGCAGCATTTTAGTGGCTATTTGCCATTGTACTTAAACTAATAAAAAATAAAATTTTGTTATTACTTTTATGAGTTGTCATCCTTGATTAAGTTTGGGAATGATTGATAGTGTTTACCAGAGAGAAAAATAACATTCTCTCAAATAAGATAATGGCAAAATATAATATATATTAAACATACCTTCTTTAAGAAATATAAATCTGCATTTTAGATATTTATGCGAAATAGTTTTTTTTTATGAAAAAATAGCCCAAAACCAACCAAGACATTTATAAAGCTTACCTAAAAACCAATTTCTAAGATCTTTAGCTTCAGACAAAAATCTTTACTTATTAATGGTAGTGGATACTATTACAAATTTTATTATACAGAAATAATTTCAATGGCTTATTGTCGACGTAAATACCAGTCAAACTAGCACTGTTGTAGGATGCCAATGTTAAATCAGCCATGATAGATAATTGCAAAGACGTCCAAGCTTTTTGTAAAGGAGGAAGGGGGATATTAACAGAAGCTAATTCAAGTTTTATGATTGGTACAATGGACGCACCCCCCCCCCCCTGCCCCGAAACAAAATATAATTGGGGGTAAATCACTGAGGGTGGAGGGGAGGATTAAAATCAAATATACTTCTAAAATTGGGGGAAATTTATCCATTTTACAATCCCACTGCATCCCTTGGAAGTCCTTTCCATGACGGTTTTCAACTTCAGGGAAGCCGTTACAGAGATCTAATGGTGCGCACCATTGAAATGATTTAAAGATCCAGCTCTATATAAACATAAAACATTTTCATATTAAACTGCAGAAAAAAACCTAAAAAACAGAATGTCTCTTGAAAGAAGAAGAGAAATATGTCTAAAACGCAAAATTTTGCCAGACGTAAAAATACAAGAACAATTAAAAACCAAAAAAAATAAGTTATGGCAAAGAAAGTTAACATAAGCTATATATTGAACTAGTTACATCACCCTAGCCTCTAGGGAAGGGGGCGAAAGGCCAGGAAAATAGCCTAAAACCATCTAAAAATATACAATATAAAGATTATCTGAAAAGTACACCGAGCAATTAAGTATCTTTAGCATCATAAAAAACCTAACTACTTTTAAATTATACATTTAGCCAAATCTAACGTTCGAGCTTTAACTTTTTTAATCATAGGAGGGTTTTAGGCTATTTAGAGTGGGAGGTGGGTTTATCAAACAAAAAAATATGGCGGATCAAAATAAAAAAATATTATGTCTATTATTTGAAAAACTAACATTTTATCTGAGGAAGACATGTAGACGAATGTAAAAAGTAGTTATGCTTCCTAAAAGTCTTGAAATCAGTAGGGAGAAAAAGTTTTGCAGCTATTTTGAGAGTGAGATTGTTTCTTTTTAAACCCTCCGGGGGGTAAAAGTACTTCAATTTATGTATCTATACAACTAGTTGTGTATATTATGTCTCATATCAAGCTCTTTATACTGCCTTTTGGACGAAGTATTCCTTTTTTATAGGCACTATAAAGAGCTTCAAGATTGAAACCTGTCCCCTATACTAGAAATTACTTGCTAAAATTTTGGAACGATCAGACGGTTTACGAGATCTTAGCGGACATACATACAGACAACCTTGTACTTTAGAGCATAAAATGTCAAATTTCTTTTTTTAAAAATTCTAGTTGCATCGCCCCTAACCTCAAGGGTAGAGTTGCGAAGGTCAAAAAATAGCCTAAAACCATTCAAAGTTATTTATTAAACTTTTCTAAAGCTTCAGACAAAAAAAACTAACTACCTAAATTAATAGGAAAGTACTTATTTATATATACTTTTCTTTATAAAAATATACATATAAATTTATCATTATTGCGCTTTTTTTGGATGATTTTTATGTATATTTTTCCTATATTACTTAATTAGTCTTGAATAGGTAATGTATAAAAAAAACTAAGAATAACAAGATTATCTATTTTTATGTCAATTTACCTCATATATAGATTATTCATCATTATTTCATTAGAAAAAATGTATATCAATTCAGTTCATATGAAAGTTAGGTATATTTAAAATCAATACTATCCTATTAAATAAAGAAGTAAGCTTTTTGTCTGAAGCGAAGGATCTCGCTAACCGCTGAACAGATATGGTTCTCCTTTACAGTGAAGCTTCTCATAGGTCCCGTGATGGTTTTGGGCTTTTTTAAAAGAGAATGTTGTGGTATAGATTTAGGCTGTTTTTCTGCCCTTCCATATTCCTTCGATTATAGAGCCCCTAGATGCTAGGGGTGCAACCGCTAGTTATTTATACAAAGTAGTAAGGTCTGTAGATTTAAGTACTGAAACGATCGATTTCTCCACTTTTTAAAAGCTTTTCCTAGGTCCCTGGATGGTTTTAGACTATTTTCCTACCTGCCTTACTTCAAGCTGGAGAAGGTTACAGTGTAGATATATAGATGTTAATGCCTAATAAATACCTCTAGGGTTAATTGATAACAATGTATAATAGATCCTTTATAGTGGGTCCCAAAAACATTCTAATTACAGCAGAAAACAAACCATTTGATAGCAAAACCTTTGTCTGAAATTTTAACTTTGCGTTGTTTTGACTGTTTTGGTTCAAGGCATTCCCTTTTAAAGAGCTAAAATGTAATGTTAACTAAGTCAAAAAAATAGTCATTTATAATAAAAAAGTAATCAAATGTGTATACAGGTGTTTTTTTGGCAATTTTCATTAAATTGTTTAGTCGAGCAAAGAACACCCTTCCCCCTTATTTCTAATAAGTGAAAATAAAGAAGTCAAATTGTTAGTTTTACCTTATGTTAGGTTTCATTTGGTACATGGTAGTAGACCCACAGGGTTAGTATAAAATAGTCAGAAAGAAATAATACTACCTTAGCCCTCTATTTTAGGTTTAGTCTTCAAAATAAAGGGGACTGGGGAGTTCTATTACTCGCTAGGTTCTTTGGGGGAAAGCACCTATTTTTATTAATCCGGATTATCTCTTAAGTTTATTAAGTTAATAATATTGTATTAAAAATTAAATTTTTATATTACATCTTTTAAATAATTGTTCTTCAATATTTATCAATTTACAAAGGGAAATATTCGATTTAGAAAAAAACTCCCTCTATGGTTATTTCATCCTTGTTAAAAGCGACGCTTTTCTATAATTAAGGTCGTTCCGTTTATCCGACCGTCCGTCACGGTTATCTCTTTTCGCTAATGTAGACATGTTGTAATTGTCCTATCTATTTTAAATTTTGCATTATGATTTCTATAACAGTTAAGTACGATTTAGTTTAGACTTACAAATTAATGTTATTCTTATTTATTTACGATACTCTAAATGTATTCATAATCGTTTGACCTTTCTTCTGAATTTAGAGCTTTGATTTTATGGATGTTGCCATCCTTGTTTTACAGCCAATCAAGGAAAAAAAGTATAAAAACTAAAGTGTAGACTTAGTTTGTCTGCATTATCGTTTGATTAGAATTCTATATTAAACACTAGTACAGTTTTAACAAGGACAATTGCGTGCAATAGTGGCGAAAATGTTTTAAATAATAAGTAAAATATAGTACATTTAAGAAAAGGGGTGGAAAGGAAGAGGAGTAACCTAAAAGGGATGAGGACGTGATGGGTAGGATGATTAGAAATGAAGGGTAATTTGAAGGTAAGGGGAAGTAAAAGAGGATGGAGGTAACGGAATTATATACACTTCAAATATTATAAATCTTGAACCACCTAATATAATAGACACACAGACATTAGACAAAGAAACTGCTATGCAGCTATGATATATAATTTTAACATAGTATTTTAGTATGGATATTTAATGTAGCTTTGAATTTAACAAAGCATTTGATACTATTTGAAAGATTTTTTTATTTCATAGCAAAGAATAAAAAAATCATTGATTCATTTCCAATAATCAAATCTTATAATATTAAATCAATTAGTATAAAATATTTAGTTGACTAGCTAACTTGTGGGGGTGCTATATCAAAAATCAAAATATTAATTGGAAAAGACTCATGTTTCAACAGGTCTATAAGACGTACGTCTCCTCCCCTACTTTCCGATGTTAAAACTTTTTTGGTTTATTTACCTCGTGGGCCTTACTCATCGCCAGTAAAATATCCTAAAAACCTATCTATTATTAATTATAAGCTTTCCAACCGTTCTATAGCTCTTAATTCACAAACATCTCTTTTATGATTTTCTTTTACCGTGTAATGTCACTGATTGAGACAAGTATCAAAACATAGAATCTACAAATTAAATAAACGATAAAATCTATTTTCAACATGCATAGCAACACGTTACACTTTTCTTTGAGCATGTTTAATATACATATATTAACTTTTAGTGGAGATTCTTAGGACATATGCACATCTAGTCTACACAATGTTTTGACAGTTTCTCTCTCGGTCATGTTTCAAGGGATATATACACTTATACCTTTGAGATTTTGCATATTCTATCTCTTCCCTTTTTTGTTATGATAGCTAAACATCTTCTTTAATACTTACTTTTTTCGTTTGTCCATCAATTTTCTATTGCTTATCTATTTATGGATGTTGTCATCCTTGTTTTTTAATTATTTTCCTTGTAAGAATAGAATAATAGAACAAGGAATCTCTACAAATTATCTATATATGGATGTTGTCATCCTTGTTTTATAATTATTTTCCGTGTAAGAATAGAATAATAGAACAACGAATCTCCACACATTAACAAACATTGATTGTTTGCCACATAAAAAGAACAAAAATATCCAAAGATATAGGTTGATAAATCTTCCCCAATGATTAATATAATTCTTAAAAATGTATATGTTATCAAATGATGATTCTCACGATGATTGGGTTATCTCATTGCTAGAACACGTCTTATGAAAGGCAGGGTTACTTTGCTCTTTTGTAAATTTTAATATTGAAACTGTTTATATTCTTGATACCAACGTTGGGCCAGACATGTACAGAATGCTCCTATAGACTGTCAACCCAATCATTGCAGACATTTAACCATTTAATTGCACTACATTTGTCTAAAGTCCTAACTGTGCATGGAAATGATTTGTACCTATTATGGCCAAGGCATTCACCCTAATGTTAATGTTATATCTCGCAGTAGTAGTTCCAATTGTTATTGTCTAAAGATTCGAACCAACCAACGACGAGAGGATGCGCTACGTGCTACACTACATTCACGGGTTCTAAAAAAACGGGTTACATCAGTCAGGGAGCTTAAAAACGTTTGAGAGGCTTCGTGTCCAAAAAAGGATTTTTGATACACACACATTCACTCTCTGTTACACAGCTTTTTAGCAAGTTCTAAAGTGTATGGATTTATGTATAATTACAGTACAAATAATGGATATAGGATATATTGGCAGGGGAATATTAGTCGTAAAAATAGCTTGCTAATAAGAACCTCACTTCTTAGTCCGTTCTTTCGTCCAGTAGGAGGGAAGGGGATGTGATAAGAAGGTGAATGGGGGTATCGCTATTTTAGCCCGCTTGGTTCAACATCCAAGTAATAATATATCGATTGTGCATATATGGTCTTGAGATTAGACTTTAGAGCTGCCTATTGTAATTGCATAATCGGACTAAACAGTGTCATGTTAGAGATATTAGCAATGATTTATACTGTTGCTATGTATAATATATCACATCCTATTTTAGGTGTGATCCCAATAAGGACTTTGAGACAAAATTAGTGCAATTAAATAGTTGGTTGTCTGTACCTAATTACCTAATTGCAAGGGAATTAGATTAGAGTGCTGTGTCGATTTTCAAGAGAACCCTACCATTAAACTAAGTCTTTGGAAGCCTTTTATACTGGCCTACCATTAGGCAAATAAAATTAATAATGGCCTGCCATTAGTAATTTAGTCTGTTTATTGGCCGATAATTTGTATTGTATGAAGTCATTTTTTATAGGCACTATAATGAGCTTCCAAACCTTTATTGTTGTTATTCTAATAAATTCTAGACTATGGACCTCAATTATTTGTACAAGAAACAAAAGGAAAAGAAAATGTTTGTGTTGACACATTTTTTTCTTCTCGCCATTATCCTGTTGGATTAATTTGTGGCTAGTTTTTGGTAGGTATTGTCAATAAATTGTTTTTTCTTCAGATATCCCCGTTTGAATGATGCATAGCTAAATCTAAAGTCTGTAAAGTAGGTAATTAATTACAGCTTAATGCAATACAA
This sequence comes from Acartia tonsa, assembly GCA_900241095.1. Taxonomy (NCBI): domain Eukaryota; kingdom Metazoa; phylum Arthropoda; class Copepoda; order Calanoida; family Acartiidae; genus Acartia; species Acartia tonsa. The sequence goes on along the minus strand of LS041752.1, from coordinate 6,633 downwards.
TAAATCTGTTTGTCGGTAAGTCTGTAACGCTGGTGGAAAAATTAGATATTTTTCATTGCTATTTTTATAGACGGCTGTTTTTTTGGTGAACCAATGAGCATCCAGTATGTAATTTACTTGGTCTGTAGGTCTACCAGACTCGCTACAAATATCAATATCAAAATATATAGAATTACATGTTAAAGACTTTGTGAATTTTTTCTATACGTTTTTTCTTCTTTTAAAATCTTCTTGTCCTTATTCCCATAATTTTGTTTATGCTGGTTTATCATGAAAGACGAAAAAGTCACTCAAAAAAATTCTGATGTCATAATAATGAGATGATGAGGAGAGGAGGAGTGGGAAAGAAAACCCCTAAAAAAGATGTGGATAGTCCCTCATTTTTATGACGTCATATTTCTTTGTCTTCTTATTTTGGATTAATGTGGGTTGGATTTCTTACATTTCAAATTATAAAGGAAATGTGTTTTTTTCTATTAAAAGTACAGAAATAATAATAGCTCTAAAAATATTCATTATTATTTATCATATAAATATTAATATTATTCAAATTCATTAGTAAATCTATGCGTAAATAAAAGATTGATTTTTTTTCTTTCTTTTTTAGTACAAATACAATATATCATTTATATAAATCAACAAGGATGACAACATTCACAAGAGCGAAGCTCTAAAATTACACCGTATGACAAACGAACAAAAAAACTTGTCAGAACTTAATAAGCAGATACAAAATTTGACAATTGTATATAAATATGATGAAAAAATACTCAGATACGTGATACTGTTTAAGGACATACTTACATGTTTTCTTCGCTTATTATATTGAACCTTGTTGTTCTAGGAATTACAACTCCAAAAATCAGATTAATATAATTAAGATATTATACAAGAAAATCCACATGTTTAAAATAATCACACCGACTTTATGGTATCGTAAATCGTACCTATTTATTACAGGAATCATTATGCTAAGTTTAAAGTTGGTAGGACGGTTAAAACATACTTCATTTAGCAAAACTGATTATAAAAAAGCCTCGCTTATAAAAAAAGTCTTGATACCCCCTCGAGTTTGTGATATCATTATGTAGTCTACTTTGCCAAAAATAAATTATATTATAGTGCAACAAAAAAAAAGGCATCAGTAAACTGGGTATACATGAGTTTTAAGCATATGACAAAACATATAGAATAATTCAGCTATGGTTCATTAAATTTCAAATAGAATAAAGTTAGCTTTTGGGAAATTATGTTGTTACTCGTATTATTGAAATGTATCGTATATAACAAAAATAAACAAGCGTGTTTGTCTGCTTAATTTTTTTTTTAAGTTTGACTGATTATGGGCCAGTTTAACCAACTAGATCTACTATATAATACTAGCGGCTTCGCCCCTAGCCTCTCGAGGCTTTGCCTCAAGAGATGATAAAAAAGTTAAGGTGAAATTCGAAAAAAAAAAATTAAGAATATCTAAAATAAGGATATCTCCTACTAAAAAAAGGACCAAGAATATCTCCTACAAAAAAAAGAGGGGGGGATTTTTTTTGTTTTTTGGGGAGTTGGGATTGTCCCACCCCCCAAGAAAATAGCCTAAAACCACCAAAGGACCAGTAGGTATATTCCCTGAAGAGTAGAATCCAATCGGTTCAGTGGTTACCAAGATCTTAAGGGATGGACAGACGGACAGACATCAAGCTACTTTGTAATATAAATGACTCAATCGGTTCATTAGTTATTGAAATCTTGAGCTATAGACAACAATATAAATAATAGGAATATTCCCCTTTTCATAAGAGAAATTCTTTTTAGGTGAAAAACCAAATAAACAACACACCAAATTCTGGCGGCAACAGCACTCCAAGATGGCTGCCATCCGTACACAGTCCCCGTACGCACAACAGCCCACGTGGAACCAACACTATTACGTCATCAAGTATCGCGGGCCAACCACGTATCGCCACCGGCCTTATTACGTCATCGATGGGTACGACCGTCCAATCACAGGGCGGCCATGCGTTTATGACGTCATCAAAGTCAGCTGACGCGCTGGAGATTAAAGATGATGAATTAGAGGAATATCAGATTCATGACATTAGAGAGGAGATTGAAAGGTTAGTTTTTTTTGTTCATGTTTACTTTGGTCAAGGAGGCATCAGGTTCAAGTTTTTTTTAAATATAGACTTAAGTAACTGGACAAAGTATCTCAAAAATCACCACTGTGACGTCATAGAAATGAGGGAATATCCAACTCTTTTTAGGGGTTTTATTTACCACTTCTCTTCTCATCTCCCTCATTTTTATGACTTGACATGGCTGATTTTGAGACACTTTGTCCAGTTACAGATTTAGAAATGACATCTACTGCTGCTACGTCAAGCTTTTGTTATCAATTGTGAGAGATTTAGGAAAACCTTTACTAGTATGGCTTAAAAACTAAATAGCAACCGCTGTATAAGTGCACAGATAGGACATGGGACTGTAAATTACACAGGTACTTAAAGTTTAAAAAAGATGTTATCTTATTCGTTGACTTAAAAATTTAATTTATGTATGTTAGTGTCAAAACTTTTTAACCAATAAATTCATAAACTACAAAATGAGTAATGTTCCCTAAAATTATTGATAAACCAACAGTATAAATGTATATGTAGACTACTACCTCCCATCCTTTTTCAAAGACCTCTTTCGTCTGCTTCTAAATTATTTTCTGCTTCTTGGCTGTGTTAATATAAGCGACTCCATTTGGTTTATTTTCAATGACCCAATAGAAAGTTTGCACAAGGTGGTTACGATGGGGAGATACAGATATTTAACCCTTTCTCGCTCTAGTGTTTTATCCCAGGACCTATGATAAGCTTTGCTATAAAGGAGAACCATATCGGTTTTTTTTAGCAAAACAGACAGACATCCTGTTACTTTTATAACAAATTTATTATCAAATTTATATTTAGATTGGATAGAGAGAAAAGAAATTATGAAAACTTGAAAAGACAAGAGAGACTCAATAAAATTAATAAAATCCATCATCAAGGTTAGAAAATTAAAACGTACTAATGGTGGCGCCCCTAGCATCTAGGGACTAGGGTACTATATAGGGTTTTATAGTACTAGGGTTTTCAATGTTTTGAGATTACAATTTTGAATATAAATAATAAAAATTTTCAAATAGAAAAGAAAAACTCTTTTAATTTTTGGTCAATTTCAGTTCGAAGATTTTTTTCATCATAAAAATTATATTTTATTAAAATTTCCAGTAAAAAATCTTCTAACAGAAATTTATTAATGTAATTGATCTAAACATATTGTAAAATAACATTTTAAAAACAAAAAATAAAATCTTGAATATCTTTCCTCAGAGGCTGAATTTTTAAAATTGATCTGACTGTATTTCCAAAGTAGGAAGATCTATCGAATAGCAAAGGTTTGAACCTGATAGAACATTTCTTTATACTAAAAAATATTTTTTTCTCATGTTTTTTCCCACGCTCAAATATTTTTCCCACGGGTTAAAAATATTAAAACATATTTGTTGAATTCTGTTTAAGGACATACTGACATTTTTAGGACTTGATTGTGGAGATGCTTTGCTCAAAATATTGTAATAGGAATCAGTATTCCAAAAGTCAGATCAATAGGATGATTTTATCACATAAAAAATTATTGTTAAAAAAGTAAAAAAATCAACATGTTTAAATCGGACGTACGGACATTCTGGTAACGATTATAGACTTGCTACGCTTTCTAAATCGTACCTAACTACTACAGGAATCATCATGCAAAGTTTGAAATCGATAGGATAATTCTAAAATGCCTACATTAACGAAAAAAGCTTTCCGTTACGGACTGACGGACGGACAGACGGACTGATCAACCCTAATTATAGAAAAGCTTCGCTTTTAAAAATCCCTAGAGTAACATTAAAAAATATTGATTAATTGTTTCATTAATTTTAGGTGATAGAAATGATTGGTTAAATTCATCAGAAATAAATAAAAATATATTTTCTACAGAAGAGAGGGAAGCTAAAAAACAAGGTATAATATCCATCTATCTATCTATTTGTTAATCTATCTATCTATCTATCAATCTATCAATTTGTCTTTATCTATTTATCCATTTTTAAAATCTATCTATCAAGCAAATTAAGTATTTATACATCTATCCAACCATCTATTTATCTATTTGATAGGGGGAGAATGTCACTCAAAAATCAGCCATGTGACGTAATAAAAATGAGGGATTATATTTCTCTTTTTAGGGGTTTTCTCTCCCACTTCTCCTCTCAAATCCCTCATTTTTATGACGTCACGTGGCTGATTTTTTAGTGACTTTCTCCCCCTTCTTGGGCTATCTATCAATCAATCAATATGTCTATTCATCCATCCAACTATTTATCTATCAATCTTTTGATCTATCTATCTAACCATCTATCTATCTATCCAACCATCTATATTTGTCAATTTATCTATCTATCTATATTTTTCTATCAATCTACCCATCTATCTTTTTAAAAGCGAAGCTTTTCTATAATTAGGGTCGGTCTGTCCGTCCGTCCGTACGTCCGTCCGTAACGGATAGCATTTTTTCGTTAATTTAGACATGTTATAATTGTCCTATCGATTTCAAATTTTGCATGATGATTCCTTTAGTAGTTAGGTACGATTTAGAAAGCGTAGCAACTCTATAATCATTACCAAAATGTCCGTACGTCCATTTTAAACAAGTTGATTTTTTTTACTTTTTAAATAGCTTTTTTTCGTTAATTTAGGCATGTTAGAATTGTCCTATCGATTTCAAATTTTGCATGGTGATTCC
>LS041751.1:4480-14617 GCA_900241095.1 Acartia tonsa | reverse complement strand
ACTCTTGATAATATTAAGAGCAGAATATTGCAGATTTTCCTCTTTGCAATCAATCGACCATAATAATTATTAATGACCAGGGATGGGTGAATGGAAAATATATCAATCTTTATTTTTTGTTTCAGTGAATTTGCTACAGCCGAACGGAACTATGTTTGGGTTAGCAAGAATGACCCAAATAAGGATATACAGGTACACAGCCAAATTTTAGAGACGATAATGTAAGCCTTAAGACCGGTGTTAATCAGATTTTATAGTGTTTTTAAATGTTTAATTTGTTTAAAAACTATTTATTATTATACAAAATTTAAATCACTTTAAAGCCAATTTTTAAAATAGAAAAGACAAAGAAAATGAAAATGATTATATGAAGTTCTTGGATTTATTATGGCTTTTTCATAAAAACAACTTATACCGCTTGTATTACTGACAGACAGACACAACTGACTTAAGGATTGGCTTCACTAATTTTAAACATTGCATGTTTTAGGCATTGTTCGGATTAGCAGAAATGGCACTTGGATTTTGATTGACTGAAATAATGTTTGATAAATGTTTTTAATCCATTATAGACTATTTTAATCAATATGTTTTATCATAAAACTGTTTGCTGCTTTGTAAGTTTTTTTAGTTATTTCAAGGACTTGTCTTTATTTGCTATAATTGCTAAGATTTTTTTTAAAATTCAGGAAGCTAGTATAAGTGGCGGCACAGAATATGACGTCAAAAAAATAACCAATGAGAGGCCAGTATACACTGTAATTGAAAAATGGTAAAATTTATAGTGGCCTCTCATTGGTTAATTTTTTGTTGACGTCATAATCTGTGCCGCCACTTTTACTAGCTTTTAAATTCAGCAATTTCACCTCAACTGAAAGATGGTTATGACAAAATAAGGGGTCCTGCAGGGGCTTCAAACTTCCTTGAAATTGAAAATAAGGAAGCAGTTTGGTACTCCACTCCATAAACACTAAAATATATATTAATGAAAAGCCCATCAATAAATTTTTATGCTTTTGTATTTGTCAATTGTACAACTTAAACTTGAATTAATTCACTCAGCGTGACCTGCAATAAATGTTAAATATAACATTTTTAATTTCCTACAGCGTGGCAATTGTTCTATAATTTGTTTTGTCTGTTTAATTACATTTATTGGCGAGAAAAGAGTTCTTAAACAATAAACCTATTTTTACCGCATTTATTTTAGCAAAACAAAAATACTCAAACATTTAACTATTTCCCAGTCAACTATCTAAAATGTAACCCTTGTTTTTAGTTAGGACAGTTCTGAACCCGTGTTTAATTTCCGTTCATCGTTATGAAAATTTGTTGATCGAATTATAAAGGCTCAGCGATTATTTTCTTATTCACCTTCCAAAATCTAAACATTTTTTTTGATTTCATGCATTTCTCCGTTTTTCTCGTTTGATCTTCATAATACATTCAGTTGTTTTATGCTTTTGTTGGACGTTGTTATTCTTGTTGAATGTGTTAAAATATTGCCACAGTTTTGATGTTAACCAGGGATCTAAAGAGATAAGACAATAGCCAATAGGTTGATATACATCCCCAATGATTATACACAAAACTACTTCTTCTGTAGATTACAACTAGTGGTTGAAACGTTTGGGCACTCAACTTACGAACCAACAAATCAAAATTCAATGAAAGTCCCCAAAGTTGTTGAGACAACGAATAAGATAACTCTACTAAAAACTTTGGATACTAGAGTAAAAAGAGCCCAATGTCCCTTCCCTCCCCGATGTTAACCTTGACGCCGCCTACATAAGGTATAAAGATATGATTGACGGGGTATCGGTTACTATATAGACAAAAGACAGAGGTGATCAAAAATATTTATTATATTGGCGAAATACTTTTTAGTTGGTTAGAGAACATAAAGTTTATTGCAAACAAGAATGACAATATAAAAAAGCTAAGCTCTGAAATCAGACGGTAGGACAATCGGATATCAACTCTTGTAGAGTCTCAGAACTTACTAGGCAGAATATAGATTTATATGTCTACATAAAATTGTATGTCATTGTTTTTGCAAAGTTGTTTGTATACATGATACTTTGTATGGGCAAACTTACATTCTCAGGACTTGATTATAGAGATACTTTGCTTATAACTAGTACCTTGTTGTCCCAGAATTTAATACTTCAAAAATCAAATAAATATGATAATTATTGCATATAAAAGTTTGATGTAAAAAGTTAACCGATAATAGCCTTTAAAACTTTAACTGTTAAAGGAATCATTGTGTTAAGTTTGAAACCGATAGAATAATTTAAATATGCCTTGCCTAAACTAACGAAAAGAGCAATATGGACGTACGGAAAATCTTATACAAAAACTTCGCATTTAAAATTATCTCCAAGACCACTTATGGACATAACAAGCAACAAGCAAATGCGGAATGAAAAAATAAACAAAATATAATTGTAAAGTACAACCATAAATAAAATTATTCTTTTTAAAAATCTGTACAGAAAGAATTTTATTTTGATATTTTCCTTAATGCCTTTTTATCTAACCCATTTTATTTCTTTTGTTAAAAGTACACAAATTTTTGTGTCCCTAAAGGTTTCAATATTTAGAATTGAAAAACATTTATTTGTACTTTGTATTAAAATTTAAGTGTTTGTTTATTAAAAAAGCATTTCAATAATATATTAGCGAGATAAATTGTTTGAATTTTGTACTGGAATATTGTTTGAAAGTTCAATCTATGCTTGCTTATGGCTAAGGAATGTCATTCCCTCTTTTGAACGATAAGGAGCGGACGTACCTTTAAAGAAGTCATCAGATTACTCTCGTTACTTTTATTGGATTAGACTTAGTTACAGTAGACATATTGAAAGCATAATAATTAAATCATGTAGTTTTTTGTATGAGCTAACCGGTGGATTCTACTAGTTCTGAGTAAAGCAACCTCGCTGATTGCACGATCATTGCATGAAAATTGTGCCTGCTTATAAGCTTAGGAATACACCCATTTCTTAAGGTTAATACAATGCGCCTTAACTACATATAACTAATTAGCATAAGTACATATCTAATCAAGTTTTGTCTATTTCTGAAATATTAAATTTTGTAGAACTACCTGTATCTAAATATATGGTAAAGATGAATGAATATTGTTATACCTGTGTGTGTGTGTGTGTGTGTGTGTGTGTGTGTGTGGGTGGGCGTGTATTCAGACACACTGCAGTATCTTAAACACATCATAATACATTTTACACCATAACATCCTCTACTGGTAACTTTGAACCACGTTTTCAATCTCCCTCGAATTCCTCATTTTTTCAACCATTAACTTCAATATAGGGATATTTTTGAACAATGAAAGCTGAGCTTTTGTACACCTTCGTTATAAAGAAAAATATTGCCTAGCGATCCTCAAATTTGCATTACAGATTTGTTTTAGTGAAGGGAAGGGAATTACAAAAATTAGACTTTTATGTACATTTGCTTTAATCTACTATGCGAGGTAGGGAATCAAAAAAAGAATTATTAATGTCTTTTTAGATGTTAATACCATGCAAGCACGTCTTGGGTATAGAGAACAAAAACACATGAAACAAAACAAAATTAATCAAAAATTTCTAAATCAAATTTATTAAAAATGTTTTTACAAGATATAACGTGTATATCATAGTAATATTGATAAAACTACATCTAAACCAAGATGTAAACACAATTCATAAAAGAAGCTGAATCAAAAATGCTTCTTCATAAAATTTAACATTTTACAAATACAATTTCAGGGTTACAACATTTTGTTCATATAAAAGATTATTTTTGTTATTTTGATATTTTTTCTTTCTTAAAACTACTTTATCTTCTACATTTGAAAAAACGGAAAACTAAAAACATATAATTTTTTTTTATTTTTTTTTAGAATACAAAATATTTTATAAATAAGCTATAAGGAAAAATTAACATAGTTTCAGCTTTATTGGATAAATAAGATTATGACCAGCTGGGTGCTTTCTAGAAGAGCACAGCAAAATCTGTAATGAATAGATATCATACTGATTTTTTTTAAAAAACACACCGTAACTTATTATAAGTTAAACGAATTGGTCTTAATACAATATTAGTACTTATAAACAAAAATTAATAATCAATACTGTTTTACATTTAAACTTTAAATAATATTAAAAAGCAAACAATATTTATATTTGTTTATAAATGAAAAAACAATATTAGTTTATCTGACCATTTGAATATAAAGCACATTATTTAAGTCATTTAGTTCTTATACAGCACCATTATTTTCAGCATTTTGTAATTGAGTGCCTACCAAGAAAACTTTTATAAAATAGCACCATGACTTTTACACAGTGTTTAATTTTTCTTTTGTGTTAGGGAAACATGTATTGCTTTATTAGATAACTATTAGCACAATATCATTACTATTAGCAAAGCTAATTCATGTAATTAATTAAATTTTTGCATTATAAATAAATACACATATATTTTACAAATGAATTAAGCTTTTTGACAGGCACTCATTTTATTTTAAGTATATTTTTTTCAAGTAAAATTATACAAAAAAAAGAATCGAAAGATTTTAAATTATCAAATTTTAAAAGCCTTATTCAAATGAATGAAAAATTATTCTTTTTTAATGAATTAATATTACATATTCTTTTTTACATATGATTAAATATAAAACTAACTTCTAAAAGACACACAACTAAATATTTTGAAATAGGACGATAACATTCAATAGTATCGAAAAAAGTTGGTATTAAATAACATAAATTTTTTCGCGCATTTTGTTTCAGGTTTTTAGAGTATTTCTTTAAAATGTTAATACATTAACAATTTAGTAAGTAAGAACGGGGATAGAGTTAGTTGTATAAGAGAGATTTGTAATTTGTTGGGGGAGATAAAACGATGAAGGGAAGAAATTCTGACAGACAAACCAACTGACCAACATGTGTTACTTGTAAAGTATCTTTACTAAAAATACTACACAATAATTACAAATATAAACTGGCACTTCCTTATCTAGTCTCTTATTATCTATCATTACATTATTTTTGATACGTCAATGCTTTGTGAAATTTCCAACATCTTTGGGATATTATTTTAGGGGTTGGTGAGAAAAGTGGGTAATCAAATTTGGTTTTATGTAATTAGTGGGTAGATATGTGGTAAAATTGACAACTTATTTTTTGCAGCACCTTTACATTATTAAATTTGAATCTTTTGGGTTTGTAAGGGTAATGTTAAAGGGTAGGTGTGAAGGAGGGTCGGGTAAGTTTGTGGGTAAACTCATCTGATATCAGAATGCATTATATGTGTGTAAGGGTAAAGTTATTATACAACAATAAAATTGTATCTGACAACAACATACAGTTCTATACTGTAACAACATCAGATGCCATACAGTCAGGCACAGCTGATGTATAGATTTAGACTGTGTATACGTAGCTTATTCCAGAGGTTGTCCGTGTTAATGCTCCTTTCCTGAAAATTAATAAAAGTTTATTCTTTTGTTTCTCGTATCTCTCTAACCCCTACACCAATAAGGTTCTTTTTTTTTAAATAAAGCTTTTTATAGGTTGAGGGAACTATTTGTGGGAGGACACCGCTATTCCTCCAATAAAAATCGCACACTAAAAAGATCCACCCATACTCTAGAAATTATTTTAAAAACTGAAAAGGAAAGTAGAGGGCCAACTTCCAAGTTTTTAAATAGTACTCTGTTCTATACTATTCTATAGGGTTTGAAAATGTCTTAGTAATTTATAGTTATGCAATCAAAGCGTTGGTTCTATCCACCTAAATTATTGAATTACAGTGTTATAATTTAAGAAAAAAAAACTACCTGTTAACTTTATTAATGAAAGGATTGAAGGATCTTTGATTTTTAATTTCTGCCTCCGCCATCTCAACATTCCTACAGCACGCACATGTCAACAATCTAAAGCAACATAACACTCATCTACAAACTATTAAGTGTGTGTTTATTATTTACAAATTTACATGAACCATACATTCAAGCAACTTTTTAGTCGAACTATTTATAAAGCTAATTAATAATTTAGAATTTTCCAAATTAAAATAATAGCAAACTAAAACCTTCATATCTAATTTTTGCATTTTTGTAGAAAATAAAAACATATTCAAATATAAAATAATTATGATCATAAATTGTATTTTAGTCCCGAGTTAAATACAAATCATGTTAATTCGAATTAGCATGACCTACTAACCAACTATCCAATTCCATTTTCTATTCAAATGCTACAATATAAAATGATCCTATAATATCAAGTAGTTAGATTTTTTGTCTGAAGCTTAAAATCTTGAAAACTGCTGGCTCTCATTGATTGTAATTTTAATGGAAGCTTATAAATGTATTTGGGTGGTTTTAGACTATTTTCCTGAACTACTTCGCTCTCCCCTAGAGGCTAGGGGTTAAACAACTAATATTTTTGTAATGTAATAAAAGCAGATGGTATAATTTTACTGGCCAACATCCATTAGTTACTTATAATATTATATGTTATAAATATACAATTGCCTTTCTTAGAATATTTACACTTTTAGTTCTATTAATAACAATAAATTTAGAGATAACTTATGCTTAAGTCGAATTGATAGTATTAAAGTTATAAAAAAAATGCAAGTAATGCAATTTTTAAGTGTCATTTTTTCGACTGTATGATTTATTTAGCTTTGCTTTTATGGATGTTGCTCTTAATTCTATAGACATTTTGAAGGACAAAATAATAAAATAATAAATGTTTTAACGAACCAGGTATAATGAATTAAAAACATTATTTTGCATTCTACAGTTTTGAAATATTTCATGTTTAATAATGTACAATCGTAAAGCGTGATACTTATTATCCAAAATAATAAAAAAAATCTCCTGTCTTTTATCCCTTTGAAGAAGACATTTTCCTGTAATGCAAAATGCCTTGTTTTAAGTAAATGTGTGGTTGAAGGTTTATTCAATTTAATACTTTTCAAGCTTTCAAAATATGACATTCAGTGCTTAGGGAAAGGAATACATTTCAAGTTAAAGACTTTTTACTTTTAAAAATCTAAAATTTAATAGGGGAGTAAAGACCACCTTTTTCCTCGCTCCCAGTTCCCATAGAGGCCTCAAGGGTGTGTATCCCCTTGTAATGTATGACCCATTACATACTAAAACTAAATCTAAAGTAAGACCTATCATAATTGTGAAGCAAAGTTTTTCAACATTTATAATGTTATCGGAACCTGTCTCTACGGCCAAAGAAACTTAGCTCAGGCAAAAGTTTTAGACAATTTTTTTTTAATAATGTTACTCCACGTTAAAGTAAGATTTTGCATTCATAGATGTTAGTCACAATTAAAATTACTATTTTTCTAAAATGTTTTTTTTACTTTATACTTAAAATATGTTTAATTATGAATTTATGATTTGATAGTTCATTATTAGTCTTAAAATATCAAAAATGTTTAAATTTATATTACATAATAAAAGACGTTTTCAAAACAATAGGCTAGCATTGTTTTTTTCTTGTTCAAAGTAGTAAGGTGTGTGTGTAGATATTTGTCTGCTTATGGCTGGAAAATAATTAATCTAACTGGAAGGATAACGGGTTTATGGGCATACATATCATTACATTCATATCCCAGATTATACACAAAACATACACACTCCACTCTAAAAACTAAAACTATCCCTAAAACATTATTTTAAAATTGTTTCAGAGGTAAAGTTCATACAATTCAAATTACCAATGATAAGCCAGTAGACCTTGTGATTGGACAATGGTTAAATATATACTTGCCCACCATTGGTCGTTTGTATTGTTTTACGTCATTTTTTATTAGGCACTTTAAGCTGCTTCGCATTTTGTCATTTTTAATAATTTGTATGATTTACCCTGTATTATATTTAATAACTCAGTTTTGGTACGTTCATCATCGATTATTATTCAGCTAACTATTAATTTATGGTATTTTTTTGTATTCAGAAAAAAATCGTGAATTTTTTAATCATAGTTATAATTTTAGTGGATTTTTTTACAGTGGCTGATCTGAACTTACATAGACAGACAAACAAATCTTTGTTGGCAGAGACAACATAATTTCTTTGTTTTATGTTTTTCTACCAGAATAATTGGTGGAAATCAAGCATGATAATCAGTGCTAATACCATCATTAATGTCTTTTATCATATTTCTTTTCTTTCATTTTTGTGCCATCAATAAAGTTATAGAATAGATTGACAATGAAAAGTACACTTATAAAAGGTCCTTACACTTTAAATCAAGATGTATTGGACTATAAAATAATACAATACAATGTAGGTAAGTGGACAAAATGTCAAAAAATCAAAAAACAAGCACTGTTTTTTTAAGAACTACTCATTTTTATAAACTTTTGTTTTTTAAATATCCTTTTAGGTCGTTTAATATTAATTCTTTTATCTACTTCACTAATATTCACTTTTCTGCTGGATAAGAGTAAGAGAATTAGATATTGCATCTAAGAACTTTCTTAATGCACATCTATTCTAAATTATCTTTTGTTTGATGCATATGTATGTATATATGGGTGGGGTATTATGTATAATATTTTTGTTATGTAAATTTCTTTCTCGTCTATAGCAGAGGAAAGAGGATAGACTAGTGTAATAATTTTTTAACTAAAAAATGATAATTTGAACAAAAACCAGATCACATTGGGTCAAAGATGCCTAGCTGTGAACTCATTAAATAATTAATATACTTTTGTTTGTTATAAATGGTAAAACAGAATTGGTTTAAAGTAACATTGTCCAAACTTTAAATCCAACAATTTTTAGCTTAATATCCAGTAATCATGTTTTTTTCATAATTGGGAAGAGTGAAAACATTTATTCATTTTCTAGGATATCACATCCCTTAAGATCAAAAGTGATCAAAGATATCTAATTATATAATTCTATAGAAAATTATAGATTTACTATTCCTTCCCTCTAAGTCTAACATGCACATATTTTATCGAAAATAATAAAAAGGAATTTGATTTATTCCCTTTTATTTAAACATGATTTTAAATTTATATTCAATAATATATTTTATATCAATGTATAAATCATTATTTATCATAATGAAACAAACTAAACAAACTAGGATCGGAGTTTCAATATTTATATTATTCTGAGAAAAAATGTAAGACAGCTCTTGAATGAAAAAACTTCATCAATTTAACTATATTTTTTATATATATTTTTACACCAATATTAAAAAAAAGCACTAAACTTTTATTTTGCACCTTTATGTTGAATGTTCATTCAAAGCTATCTATTCATCTAAGACTATCTAATACAAAAAAAACTTAGATGGCAAACCATAGAAAAGCCTCTAACTTTTCAATATTAATAATCTAGTTTCAACCAGTAAATTTTATCTCCATAAATATAAAAAAAATGTAAAGCCACGATAGTATTACTTTGATAAGTAGATTTGATAAACAAAAAATTGTAGATGCAATAATTTTTCTACAGTTGCCATATCCCTGTCCCCGGTAGGTCCCACCTGAAGCTAGGTGACACTCTGAGCATGCAGAGGAAGAGAACCAGGAGGAAGAAGACAAGGGCAGACACAACATATAGAACAGCTGCGGTTAGAGAGATTGATACACTACTCATCCTAGATATATACATTATCATTACTACATACAGTACATAGATTGATACACTACTCATCCTAGATATATACATTATAATTACTACATACAGTACATAGATTGATACACTACTCATCCGAGATATATACATTATAATTACTACATACAGTACATAGATTGATACACTACTCATCCTAGATATATACATTATGATTAATACATACAGTACATAGATTGATATCTTTACATAAGTAGAGTAGATTGTTAGTATATAGGCGAATTGACTGCTTTTTTGATTGATATGTATTAAGGTCTTAAAAAACAGATGGATATGAATATGTTTAGGTTTAGTTAGAGATAATCAGATAATTATATTCTTAGCTTAGCAGAGAGGCAAATAGATAAATGGTTATGCTGTATGTGATATGATATGATATGATTTATTAGCAGTAAATTACAGATTAATTTTACAAATAATTTAATACATTTTAAATTACATCA
>LS041747.1:5521-17747 GCA_900241095.1 Acartia tonsa | reverse complement strand
CATGAGACAGCGGGTCAAGTCACAATGTGCTTGAACGTGGAGCTTGATAGCCCTAGTGGCTAGACAAAAGTGTCTCATCCTACTCCATGACTACTTAGGCCCAAACCCTAAGAAACTATGGCTAATCAATCAATCAATCAATGTGCAAATGGCACTTAGAATCCGAATTTCGTTACGAAACTTGGCATGAGTAATCTTTGGTAAGTCTATTTTCCCATAATCGAACAAAAGGTTGAAAAAGTAATGGCTAACAGCTCAGCCGTTTAGTTGTGTTTTTTTTTAGCTATTCTTAGGGTAAATCTGTCTTAAATTATGTAGTAATCAACTTTTTAAAACATATTTTTGCTTTAAATCATGTGAAATGAAACCAAAAACCATCTTTTAGATTTCTAGTACCAGCAAATGACGGCTACAACCATTTGAAAATGTTTTGGAGCGGCAAAGAGTATTATGTGGAAATAGGTTTCTTGGTGGATTTGCCATGAAAATAGGCAAAAAACTGCTAAACGGCCATTTGCACATTGATTACGAGATGGTTGCATTAACCCCCCCCCACTTTGTTAATTCAAACATAGAGTTTCTTACCATCTTTGCATTTCAACAGGTTTGGAGCAATGACAATCCCAATATTTTCATAGGTCATCAAATTGATAGAACACTTCTCAACTGAAATTGTTAAGACTTAGCCTTAAGATGTAGGGGGCAGTGTAGGACTAGGTGTATCCTAATCCTAATCCTAATCCAAATCCTAATCCTAATATATATAAAGTATTAAGGTGTTTTTGTTTTTTGCTAAATATCTTACAAACTGCTGGTCCTAATTGATACTTTTATGGGAAACTTTATAAATATCTTTCGGTGGTTTTAGTCTATTATTCTGACCTTATCTGTCTTCCATTAGAGGTTAGGGGTGAAGCAACTAGTTTCTTTGTCAAAATTAAAATTGTCAAGAAATGACACTAAAATCAAGATTTAAAACCTACATGTTTGAAAAGTGTTAAAAAAAACTTATGCAGGTACATGATTAATTATATTGCTCCCATTTATTGAAAGATTTTATGTGTTCATAGAAATGATTACCTAATCTTCTAAGAAATTGCATGAGAAAGCTAAGATTGTCTCTATGTTGAACTGGCATTTTTTCTAAGGTTTCTTGGATATGATCCAGCTGAATCTCTTCATTTTGAATGTTTTCTATGTTTAACCATTCTAATTAAATATAATAGGTAATTTAAGATATGTAAAGTAATCGATTTGAAGAATGTATTTTCTTAATAATTGCAAAGGAGTAAAAATAAAGGAAAAATATTGAATAGGGACCAGGCTGAATGGAGATACATGGATTAAGAAACTTCCATCAGTGAACTCCAGTTTTCATATTGGATTTATATTATTGGCTTGTGTAAAATGACTATAAAAGAAACCTAGTATATAGTCTAAATAAGCTAGAAATCATCTTATAACCAGAATCTTACCTTTAGCTAAATCTTTTGTAAGTAATGGATCAGGAAGATCTCTTAAATAGCTCTAGAACAGAAAGTCAATTTAAGAAAAACTTGTCTGATATTTATATGTTTATTTTAATATGATAATAAAATAAAAATTAATCAATTCTCTGCTGTTTTGGTTTTTCAAATATTCACAGTTTTAATACAATTTTGATTTACCTTTATGATTGCACTGGCTACATGAGGATCCTTTAGTTTTATCTTTTCTTGTGGTAGTCCTGAATCAAGCTGAGCCTTTACCTGCAAGTAAATCATCAATCAAAATGAGGGACATTATTTGTAAGCCTCAAAAATCACATATTTGGTTTATTTCCAAATCATATATGAGTTTTTGTTTTCATAAATTTAAATCTACTTTTTCAAACAATGGCAATGTAGGTACTACATTAATTTTTCATCTATTGTCCTTTCCCTTTAGATCCCTCCATTTTTATTAGTTAATGTGAAAATAATAAAATATTATCAAGATCACCTTTTTCAAAGTGAGTGCACTAGGACCAACTCTAAATATGCCTTGCTCTTCAAGATTTTCCTTAAATAACAACTCTGACAAGATTTTTTTATGATAAGTGAAACATGATTCAATTCCATAAAACGAACAAAGAATTGTTTGTACTGTATAATGTCACTCTGAAAAAAAATTATTATGAAAATTTATCTATATTGGTGACTAAAATGATAAACTATTCTTCTGTACTAAACTTTCCATCCATAATGTTGTCAGATTGTTTCCACTTTAAGTTATTAGTATTTAAATGAAAGGATTGATAGGATGTAATATATCACTTGGAGATTATATTTGCTAATTCTTACTAAAGATTTTGTTACTGTTATTTGACCTATTGCTGATGCTGTTCCCGCCACTATTGAACAAAATTGTTGTAGTTACAAAATTCACAAAACACTGTTTACCTCCAAAACAGCTACTCCACACACTAGTGGCTTGGCAATTCTAGTCTGTAATAAAACATTGTTAAATAATGGATTATATGCGCCTTTTTTGTATTATTTAATTTACCTCTCAACTCAATGTGTAACATGTGATTGCTTTTAATTTAATTAAAACTTATGACCATTTTTAGTGAAGATTTCACTTATGAATGAGCTTTAATAGTTATTTCTCGCATCGTATTATAAACAGCTTTCCGCGGATATAGAAAGTTGGATATAATACGATGCTAGACATAGTTTTTTTTGTATGGATGAGAACCGGTTCCTATTCACCGGATTCGAATGAATACTATAGAAAAGATAATTGTACATTCTATATCCGCGGAAAGCCGTTTATAATACGATGCGAGAAATTACTATTAAATGCTAAAAGCATCAAAATTTTTGGTTGCATTTTTAGATCCAAATGTAACAAATATTTTACAATTTTTAATTAGTTAATACCAAAAAAAACTACCGTAAGATAAAATAATACATTAACATACAAAAAGAGTGTTTGAGTCCCAAAAATGAATATCTTATCATTTTAAAATTCATAGAATCAGTCAAGCTTTTTCATTTTAAAATGTAATAAGACATTTCATTTTTATTTTACAATACATTATTATATAATATACAATACATATTTTATTTTATGTACCGCAACTACTATAAACTTTGACTTCGAAACCCATCAATATCAGAAGAATTTGAACAGGTTCTCAGCCATACTAAAATATTATGTATAGCATTGCATGTATTACACACAATTTTCCACGAAAATTAAAATAAAATCATAAAATTGATCCCAGTTTTGTTAGTTTGGTGGCTAACAAAACGCAGAAAGTTGTCTATAATACGATGCGATAAATAATTATTATTGATTTGTTTGTTAATAATAAACAGATATGTCTTTTTATTCATCAAATATTTAGTCAGCTTGTCATTGCTGCGCTACGTATGTTATGGACATAATTGTCCTTGTGTTTTCTTTACCGTACATGGTAAAATAAAAACTGGACAAAAATCAATTTATGGTTGGATACACTTAACTTTTAGTTTAAATCCAAAATTAATCATCAATAATTATTATTTGGGTCCAAAAGTGTTGTAAATTAAAAACCAATAATACGGTCAAGAAAAACTATTTTTATACATATTTAAATTTTTACCATAAACTAATTTACTGAATAAAAACCTGAGTATTAAAAGTTAAAACAGTGTTGCTATAATGAATATAATATCATTTCTTAATGTTGCTAAAAATTTTAAAATTAAAGATGAAATTTGGCACTTACCAAAAATAGAAAGAAATGTAATTAAAAAGTTATATTTATCATTTACCTTGAAAAGTACACACATTTTTCCCCCTAAAACGGGGGAATTTTTGTTGTTTTGATGTAGGTGTACATTTTTTCTTTTAAAAGTAATAAAAATAACTTTAGTATCTTTAAACTATAGAGAAATCATTTTATTTCTCCTTTCCAAATCTGATTCTTTTCTAGTAGTTCTAAACCAAACAAAATTAAATCTTTCATAGTTTAATGGAAATTGTTTACAGAAACTGCAATGCAAATCATAGGCTTAATCCCTTTTTGTTCACCCTAATTCTCGTTTCAGTATCCGCATTCAAAAGTCCATAAAACCATACAAGAAGTATATATTAAATCACAGATCTTTATTTGTTCACCTTTATCAGATATTTGTTGCTGAGATAAACTAATTTTAAACGTTATAACTGGTGAATTTCAAATTTAAAGCCAGAAATTACAATAAGCTGATAAATTTATAGATAATAATATCTTTTTCATTTATGAGTATTTTAAATTTAGAGATATCCTAACAAAATTTTTCCCCTCTTTAAAATATAATAGAGATTTATTTAAATATTCGACAATAATTTTTATTATATCCCTTTACATGATATAAAAATTTCAATCCCTTTAAGGGATACAGGCGTATGGATAATAGACGTTATATTAATCTTTAAAAAATGTAATTTTATGGGAAAAGTAGTATGTAGATTAATCTATCTCCAATTGTCCTATTTCTCCAAGGATTATAATGTTAACAGGGACTGGGATTTGGCAGTTAATGAAAACCTTTTCACCAGTCATATTAAATTGTTATTCTTAATTTTATTTATTCAAGCATGTTGTAACGGATAAACGAGATTAAAATCTTTAAAAAAAAACTGTAATAAGTAAAGACTAGTCCTAAGTTGAAATATTTTTCATATGCCATATCCCTTTTCCCTGCTCATAAAAAAATATTTTTTTTTTATAGAAATACAGATATATTCTTGTTTACATTTTAATGATTTATACATATCTAGCCCTGTTACAGAGCACTCTAGCATAAAACCTTTCCACAGGAAATATTTTAATTATTTTTTCTTCTGCCACACGGGAGATGGCCACAGATCATTGGGACTCTTCTGGAAAGGTAGTTGGTCAGATCTAGTTTCAGATTCGTCCGCCAGGGGGGAGTAACCAAAGATTTCCATGGCTTCACTGAAAATAAATATATATTTACTAATTAATTATGTGCAGCTCAAATAATATTATGGTTTGGTGAAAAATTGATTGGATGGTTTCCCTCATGTTGCATATTGACCATAAACATACGTTTCGAAAATAACATTTTAACTATTATTTTTACAATTCTAGATTTGATTGAGATAATCCAAAATATATTCAATGAAACCCGCCGGACGTACAATATTTGAACATGAAGCAAGGAGTGATATCGATGGTCTATTTATAGATATGCAAATCCATGTAAAGACTATCAGTTGTTTTAGTGGTTATATTAATATTCCGCTAACATAAAAGCTGGGCGGGATAGCCTATCTATAATACTCAGAAATTTACTAGAGCAATATAATGGGTTTATATGGGTGTATCCAGGAGGACAAAATTAAATTATAAAAATTTGTATTGCCAAACCATTCTTATCCTCCCAATTGCGGTATTTTTTGGGTAATTGTAAGAATGTATGGTTGATAATCAGCAAAGGCGTGTAAACATCCCCCTCCCCTTTCTTAACGCATGAAGAATAATTTGCAAGGTTTGCGAAATAAACTAAACTTCATTTCCTGATGCTTGAATGTTGTAAAGGTCAACAAAATTGGACCGTT
This sequence comes from Acartia tonsa, assembly GCA_900241095.1. Lineage (NCBI taxonomy): Eukaryota > Metazoa > Arthropoda > Copepoda > Calanoida > Acartiidae > Acartia > Acartia tonsa. Next base: position 12,170 of record LS041747.1, on the reverse strand, counting down.
CTTTTTGCAAACACTTCGTCATGCAACGTCTAACTTTTTGCAGGAATCAAAGTATTACGGTTGTTAAGATCTTCTCTGATTTTTGCTTAAATAAAGAAGGATGATATCAAGTATAATGGCATTAGTAAAAGATGGATATCTTTCTTTGAACGTGTTACCTACAGTATTGGCCATGTAAAGTGCTTTTTAGGCGAAAAAAACCTTTCGAAAAATGCCCCAGAAAAAATATCCAGGCATCCACCTTTGTTATATCACAAATGGTAATTAACTGCTTCGACCTTTCGCCACCGGATTATGGAATAAAATCATATAGGTAAATTAGATATAAAAACATTATTGATATCCAGTTCCTTTATTTCATTACTTTATGCAACCAACTGGCTTTTTACATTTCTTAAAAACAAAAAATAAGAAGTAGAAATATGTATAATACTATATAATATTAAAAATTGAAAAAAAAATAAAGTATCTTTTAAATAAAATTCACAAGTGTATTTTATATCTCATGGAAAATAATGCAAGCAATATGGTATAATTTCTATTTGTTAAAATGATTTTTGTTTGAAAAATGATTTTGTTTAATTATTGTACACTTCAGATGACTTGACTTAAAAAAATATTCATTCTTATTTGTACTGGACCATTTCAACTCTAGAATCAAGTAATAAGTATGATTTAAGAGTACCAAAAAATTTACACCACTCTAAAGTACAGTAAAATAAATCAGAAATTTAGCCTGTAATTGAATGATATATTCAAATGTTTTTAAGGAAATTTTTTGGTTATAGTCATGACAATAGATATAATAGATCTAGATGGTTGATCTGTTTTAATAATCCACCAAACACAAAAAAGAATTCAAAGCAGATGAAAAGGACATGTATCCAGATTATATCTAACGTTATGGCAAAGATTTTTTTTTAGATTTTAGTGCATCAAACCTAAAAGTAATTACATAAAAATTAAATAAAACATTTACAAAAAAAACCTCTTTCTTCAGACAAAGACACATCATCAAAGTATATTTGTAAAAGAAATCTCAGTTTTGTTACAGATGACAGAAAAGTAACTTTTTTAGGTAGCTCCCCTACTATAGTAATACAAACTTAAAAAGTTATGGATGAGCTGAAATAAAAAAAAATGACTAAATAGTAAATAACTGAGAAAAGCCTCTCCCTCCCTCTCCCCGTTACTAAAGGCTCATTTTTTTGCACGCATTCATTCATCATTATTGCAATAAATCACACAAAAAATTCACAGCGAATGCATTTTTTTTTGTTTATCAAAAGTTTGTAGTAAACATATTTTTTTTTTTTTGAAAATTAAATGAGGATCTATTAAGAACAGAGCGTGGTAGCGCAGCAACTGGAAAAATTGAAATGTTAAGCAGCTCCCAATAGTTGTAAAAAATCAGTGATATCTACCCTGTTCTGGCCACTCTATTTTGTCAACATTTTTAACAATCCCCTGCCAAATTCAATCCAACCATATTAAGTTTAATTAGCCTTTTTCGCAAATTAGCTCATTCTTTTTTTTACAATTAAAAAAAATGTTTATTTGAGGACTTAGCAGCCGCAAGCATACTGCGAATAACCCAAAAAGTTACTGCAGTTTGTTTGCTTGCAATTAATATAACTGAATTAGTTAAGGATGATATTAAGATCAGGGTTAGGGATCCAGCTGATTGAACATAAAAGAGTTCCATGATAATGAAGGAGTGCCAACCGCATGATTCAGGATAATTTTCGAGCAAAACAAATCGACTAAGTTAGTCAATCTCCAGTATATTTGACGTTTGTCCTGAATTTGTCCTATCTAAAAGTTGTCCTGTCCTACGTTTGACCTAGTACCACGTTTTAAAATTATTGTTGCTTGCAATCAATTGCCGAAATATGTTACATTACATACATTGAGGTCAAAGTATAAAAATTAATACACATTAAATACATGAATATTTAAAAGTAAATCTAACGGTATTCCATTTATAATTTGCCTTAACTTGAGCTTGGATTGTTACAACACCTATTTCTAAACTGACCTTTTTTTGTTTTAGTTCTGACATTTACAATTAACATATAAATCTTTATTCTTATTCTAAAGAATATTTACACTTTTTGTTTCAATAAATTTATCTTTTTAAAGTGCCATCGCCATAAACACCTACGGAATTTTTCATAGCAATTTTTTTTACATTTTTTTCAGTAATAAAAGTTGAAAATTGTAGAGATTTCTAAATATTGGAACCACCTTTTAATTTCATGATTTTAAAACAAATTATTTACAGGGTTTCATTGCATTGATACAATATCATGAAAAATAAGGGTTAAATAGTTCGAAGCTTAAATGCATTATTAGGGTAGGCACGTGAAGAGGAATTTGGTGTTAATCTGAATACTAAGCTTTATTTATTAGATATAAAGTAGAACGGTGGCACATTAACCACTGAACCGATTATAATACCCACCCCCTTCCAATGTTCGCTTTTTTTTTTTTTTAAGGGGAGGAGATAAAAATCCATAGGTTGGGAGTGAAATATAAAAATTATCTTAGACGTCTTTGGTTGGGGAGTACAAACCCCCTTTTGATCTTAGATAAGTAATCCCCAATAGGCTATGGGCATAGCTATACAAAATAAAAGAAAAACAAATGCAACAGTTCCTTTAAAGGGGTCTTTTTTAGTCTAAATAAATGATACAGGAGAGTGGAGTAAATGTTTTAGAGCGAAAAAAAAACTTCATTAATTTGCCTAATGTTTTATCATTTTATGTTGTGTATTTGTCAATCAAATGAAACAATTGAATGCTGTAAAATGATTGCGTAGATAAAAATTCAAATTGCTGCAGAAATTATGCAAAACAACCAAAATTATGTCTTTTATGAGTAGCAACTCGCATTTTAGGTCTTCAAAATCAAAAATCTCTTCATAATCACAGAAGAATAGGATGGGTTGATTTTAGAATAGGAATATTTTACGAACATGTTCCACATTCAAAATATAGAAAAATTTTGAAAATCGACCTATTCTAGTGCATAACTTTTTTTCGATATTGAAAATTTTTATAATTTTCAACAAAACAAAATATATTTTTTTCAGTTAAAAAAAAGTTAACGGGCCTATGTTAACATATTAAACTCTTCCAAAACGAAGCATTTCCAAAAAATACATCAAAATTCTGTTAATTGACTGAAGTTTTCATAGAGGGGCAATATGTAGATATGACTTTTGATTGGCCAGTCGTTTAGTGGGTACCGCCTGGGGGATGGTACAGATTACTCCCTATTTCTATCTTTTGGGGGCGACGCCATTAACATTATAATTATTGCGCATATATTATTAAAACACATGCATTTTGTCAAAACAAAAATAAGGTAGGTAATCAATATTTCAAAGAAACATTGCACCTAATTGCAGTAAATACTTTATAATTTTGCAGATATAATTTTCATTTAATAATTTAAACAAAGTTTAAAATTAGCTCTAATTTTTAATGTTGCATTAATTATGGTATAATTTAGCGCAGTAATTTGTATTGATTTTTTAAATTTGACATTTTTTAATGTTATAAGTGACATATAAGTGCATAAATGATGGGATGGCAGCCTAACCAATAATTTCTTTTACTAAGTGGAGGTTGATACCTATCTGGAAGGGTCTGGATCGGTGAGGATGGGAGGATATTCACCCCCATATCGGATGAGTTGAATAAGTATTACTACAATTAAAACGAATGGAGGAAAAAATAATCAAATAATTTATTATCCAGTTACAGTATGGTTTTGAAGCTCAGAATAATCATGTATCGTATTATATTTATTTTTCAACTACTATAAAACTGGTTTTAATTTTATAATTGTACATTTTAATATTCGTAGAAAACTGGATATAATACGATGCGATAAATAACTATACCTGCATGTTTGTTGAATATCAACAATATCCTGCCAGGGCATGGTCTGCCTCCACTTGAAGGCGGTCGCGGAGGAGTTCCTGGCCAGCGCGTACGGATTATTCACTATCTCAACCTTCTTCGTCTTCTTGTTCCTGGCTATCTGCGGCTTGTCTCTGCTCGTGTGGCTGTCCACGTAGTCCATGATCTCCTTCCGCTCCGGGAGGTCCAGGAACTTGAGGATGGACTTGACCATCTGGACTGGGTTCAGGCTGAGGTCCTCGTACCGGATGACCAGCACTTGACCAGGAAAGTCGGCCTCTAGCTGGCGGGCAGCCTAAAAGAGTAAAGTTTAGATTTTTAACAATAACATCAATGCAATTTGTAAGACATAACACGTTATTTAATTGTGAAAATAAAAGGGCTTGGCAGCCACGCGTTAGCCTCGAATAAGCCTCAAATTTATACCCGATTAGATTCTTTGAAAATTTTTGAAGGGGTGATTGTCATATTTACAGGCGGCTGACGTGCGGCTTCCGATCCCTGAAAAAATAATCACGGAAAATTTTCTGGGTGTTTTATTTTCATGGGTGTTAAAATACATGAGGTATATTTTGCTGTTAGAATCCAAAAAGAAATAATACTTTGCTTCTCTTGTTCCTACATAACTAGACACCAATCTAACTATTTCAGTACATTGGATTGTACATTCATACAGTTGTTATCCTTATTCATAAATGATTAATTATCTGGTATAAAATATTAGATTTTAAAACAAGGTTATACGGAATTAAATTTTAATTTTTAATTAACCATATTTTTATTTTTAACTTATATAAACATGTATTGTATTAAATATTTGAGATTATAAGTTTTGTTAATACCATATTTAAAAGTGGTTATTGAAACATTTCAAAAAAGCTGCATAATATATTTTATGTAACTGAAATTATCTTAAAGTCTATATTTCATTAATTTTGGTCTGTCGGTTCGTTACTTTGTCTGTTATTTTCTTTCAGTGTAAATGCCATTTCAGAGAAGCCCTAATATTGCTGGGATATAAAGAAATAAGACAATGGACGATAAATTGATGTCTAGACCCGAATTACAAGAAACAAAATTACCCCTTTGTGTAAATTAAGATCTCTGGAGAAAATGTTTACACACTGCTAGTTTGTCAGTGATCTTTAGAGATAAGACTATGTATGATAAATGGATGTACTCAACCAATTATGAAAAAACAAAATTAACCCTTGCGATGAAAATTATTTTTGATGGTGAAGTTGGACACTTTTAGTTTATACAACCCAATCAATTAAATTTCAAAACGTTTTATTAAAACGAATAAGAGGACATGTTAACAAAATTTGGGAACCAGTATAATTTACAATACAATGCTCTTCCCCAACTCTCCCAAATTTTATTAGGATTTTGTATTTGCTTATAACTCAAATAATACCTCTAAGTCTTTGATAAGATTGGCACAGTTATTTTCAGGTTTAGCACAGTCGTCCTGTTTACACCATTCCTGGATGGCTTTTTCCCTCCTGGAGGCAAAAACGCCCCGGGGATCTCGCACCAAATGTAGCACCTGGAAAAGTAAAAAGCAAATTAAAATCTTGGTGACAACATTTCGTCATTAATGGATATAGAATGTATGTAGGTATTATGACAGGGGAAAAATTGTCGTTAATTTAGGTTGCTAACATGGATATCGATTATTGGTCCGATCGTTCATCCATTAGGAGGAAGGGAATAGGGGTTATAATCATTTTAGCCAACTAAAAGTTTCACTTTATTAGAGAAGAAGTTATCTTCAGATAATCTATCTCTCCCTGGTTTTAGCGGAAAGGCATGATTTGTCAAAAAGCTGTCACAAATAAAATATAAAGTTTGATTATTACTCGGTAATTTCATTTTATTGTTCTTTGTAATTTAATGGTTTAAAACTTTTTAAGTTTCACTCATTTAACTGAAATTATAATATTTATATGGATTTCAAGGGATAAGATAACGGACGATGAATTGGTGGAAAATTTTGGACACTGGTGATTTGAAAAATTCAATCAGAAGTTAGTAAAAGTCCCCAAAGTGTTTAAAAAACTTTTTTGACCAGTGTAGATTACCCTCCAACAATTGACAATATGTAGAAATGTCTGCCTATTTATGAGTCAGATGGGTAAACCTATGTTACAATAGTAGGCATATTAAATTAGTTTATATTATTCTAGTTAATAGTATCATGAGCATACCTTTAAATTTAGCTCAGAATCTTCTAGAAGTTTTCTAGTCTCATCCACTCGCAGTCTGACCGTCTTCATCAGCTTGATGGGGTACAGCGGACACACTGAGTTCATAAAGTCTGGCAGGAAGCAGAAGACCTCGCTGGGCAGGATCCGAGTGCACGCCTTCCACATCCTCGTGTTGTGGTTCTTGAAGAGGAACCTGTTGGCGGGCTGGGCCACGTGGTGCAGGAAGCCAAGGTTCTGGGTGTTGAATTGGCATGAGAACAGCGACTTCAAGAAGTCCATCCTAAAAATTAACAAATATTAATTTTGAAGATATTTTGTACTTAGATATGTCTATAGGTTTAATCAAAGGGATTTGCGACATAATTTCAATTTAGAATACAAATAGGCGGTTTTCCTCAAAATACCTATAAAAATTTAAAATACTTACGTTGCGTAAAGAGGGGGGGGGGGGGGGGGGGGGGGGGGGGGGGGGGGGGGGGGGGGGGGGGGGGGGGGGGGGGGGGGGGGGGG
>LS042183.1:4361-18969 GCA_900241095.1 Acartia tonsa | reverse complement strand
ACAAGATTAAGAGCATTATTTTCTGGTTCACACTTTATTAACACATCATCCTCATTTCTAAAAATTACTATATTATTAAATTGAAATGTGGAATCAGAGGCTCAGGTGCTCTTCAGTTATTTCCCCCTTCCCTCTTAGTTTAACACTGTACACGCTACTGAATATAATTAAGGAATAAAAAAGTATAGAGAGGTTATACTGAACGGACACCAGATTGCCATGCTGCTAGGAACAGGTTTTAACATACAGCTGATTTTAGAACTGTAGCTTAAGGTTGGATCTTATACCTTGCAATATAAACAGTTTGTCCTCCCATGCTTTCATCCCAGGTATGCACGTTGAAGCAGAGCCGAGCATCCAGAGCAAACTCAGCTTGGCCAAGGTCATCATCACAGACAAGAGTATAGTTTCCCTGAAAAACAATCATCGGTAAAATATGCGAAACTGTAGGATTATCATAATAAGAAAAATTGTTTTACTCTATTATACACAATTTAATTTCCCCATACCAGCTATCTTAACGAGATATATTTTTTGTTTGAAATAATTCAGTTGCTGCTTTTAGTTTATAATAAAAATCTTTAAAAAATAGAAAAAAGTTGAACCTGTTCCCATTTTCTAATGCTTCCTTTGCATTTTGAATTGACAATATCCGAAGATTCCTCGTCACTAAATAAAAATAATTCAAATCGAAAAATTCAAACTGTTTTAAAATTTCAGTCTTTTTATGTTCATTTTACATCTCCCCGATGATACTCGGCTGTATCTTGGCTTATTTGTTGACACACACAAGAGTAGTATTATAGGGCACGAGAATAAATCTATTTGGATCGGACGGAGTAAAAATGGGTGGTCATGGACAGAGTAAAAATGTGGTTACAGACGGACAGACAAACTTTTGCAGACCATTGTTTTAGTTGTTCCAACGCATATACAAATGACTAGAAAGCAATAATTTTTTTTCTTCAATTGGTGGAAAAAGTGAAAACTATAGGTATGCCTTTTTTGCAAAACGGCATAAAAACTACCCTCCCCCTTATTTGAAATAGGGGTGGAGTTTCAGTACTCTTCCAAGGCACTTTTAGTGAAATTGCCATTTTCTTACCTGGCATCACTGTCATCCTGTGGAGCTAGTGGATGGAGCCGCAACCCTGTCAGGTTGGACAGCATCAGGAAAAATGCATCCGACTGCATAAAATGATAAAGCTCGCGCAAACATCCGTCTGAATCTTCAAAATTAAATTTGCTCTGGGTTTTTCGTCTAAATAACAATAATTTACTTAAATATGTATAATTTGTTAGGAAGGCCCTTATCTAGAAATAATCGAAAGTGTGTTTTAAGCTAAAGTTTAATGCATGAAAAATAAATGTTTATACCGATATTAATCTGAAGTTGGCAAAAAGGTAGTTTTGAAAATACAAGTTGGGTCTATAAAGACTAATAATAACAGAATTTTGGAGGGTATGAGTAAGTTTGTAAACTTTTGCAATCAATTCGATTATTCTAAAATTCCCTTATTAATGATGAAAGTGGACGTAAATACCAATGGATCCCAAATGTATAAATCTAAAAAAGCTTAGCTTGCTAAAATAACCTGTTAGGAGGGCCCTCAAGTTTCCAATCTTCCAAACTTCTCAATTTATCACAGATTGATTGAAATTTATCAGGCAACAAAAATTGTGGAAGATTTATTTCTGATGTCTGTTCAAATCTTTCTTGTATTTGTGACTGAATGTTTATATCCAGATAAATAGGATTCACCAGGGACATAAACAACTCTTCACTGTAAAAGAGAATCAAAATAATATTTAAAAATTCTTAACGAAACTAAAGAAAAAATGAATATAAAAAATAAGATAGGGAAAGAAGGTATAACCAAAAGTTGTTTTTTTTTAAATAATTTCTTTTTTCTTCATAAGATGAAAATTCCTTCATGTCCAATATTTTTGCTATTAACCATTAGACGTAATTATCCTTGTTGGCAAAATATTTAATTCTCTACCTTACATCAATACATGAACTGCCCTCTTTATGAACAAGCATCGGTCTTTCCAACCTTGGTACTGTTGTGCCATGGAACCAACCACCTAGATAATAACAACAATGTATATAGAATATACGTGGATATTATGACAAGGGAATTTTTTTGTCAATTAAGGTTGCTTATATTGAACAAATTGATTAGTCAGTTCGTTTATCCAGTAAGAGGGGGGTGAGGTGGGGTTAAGGGGGGTATCTATGTTTTAAGCCCGCTGCAAATTTAACTTTATTAGAGAACATTAAAATTTGGGACTGAATAGACTAAAACCATTCCAGGATCTAAAAAGGAAAACTAGTCCGTTCAGAAGTTATTAAAATTTTAAGTTTTATAGAAAAAAAAGCTTTATATAAACTACTTTATATAATAGAATTTTTAGCAACAGTATATCTAACTTGATTTTGTAAGGATCTGCCAAAAATATGAGCATTTATGAAATGATTATTATCAATGACGTTCAAAATGAATAATAGCTTGGACGTCTTTGGAGAACATAAAATAATTTATTGTAATACTGTCTCGGACATACATTCGCTGGCTATATAGTAACTAAACTAATAAAATTTCATTTAAGTTTCAATTTTATAGATAAATTGTTTTGTATTACCTAGTGAAAGACGGGTTTTATCTGACAGAACCTCTGCAACCTGGTGGAAGGAAACAGGAGAGACTTCAAAGAATGCCAAACAATTATTCTGTGGTGACAGAGTTTCTACTACTTTGCAAGGGTTACCCTCAGCATCTTAATATAAATAAGGTCTGGTAATGGATGTAGAATATTATGGATATTATGAAGGGGATTTTTGTCGTCAATTTAGATTGCTATTTTACTTGTCATTTATTGGTCAGTTCGTTTATCCAGTTATAGAGGAGGGAATGGGTTAAAGAGGGGGATGGGGGAGATCGTTATTCTAGCCTGCTAGGTTAACTTATTAGAGTAGATAGTACTTTTGGTGTAAAATCTAAGAAATAATAAATCCATTGGTAGGGTCAAATATAGGAAAGGAAAATTCTGCTTTTGCAAAAAGAGCCAAACTTAATCTTTCGATCGAATGTTAATTAAACTAGTTTTGTGTTATTTGCAATTTTTCTAATTTTTTTTTCTTTCTCATGGGATGAAATAAATTAATACCGTTACCTGTTGAGAATAACTGCAACCCGCCGCCGTCCGCTGGACCCCAGTCTTCTGGAACCAGGTACAGAATGAATGCAATACGACGACCTTCAAGCTCATCATCATGGCACAAGAGGTAGTCTCCTCTGGAGTACTTGGCATGGAACAGGGCAAGCCTGTCATTCAGCTCTATGCCGGTCATCTAAATTATTTTTATATAAATAATCTTAAATAGCAAGAAATAGGTATCTATCTAATATTTTGTAAAATAAATGCCTGTAATAAGACTTTATAAATACCAGGTTTTACGGGATGTCTACATTAATTCTGACCAGGGAGGGAGGAGAAATTGGGCTGCTTTTTACACTAGTTCTCAAAGTTTCATAATAACATTTTCTTATTCATTAGTTTAACAACTTTGGGGGACTTTTATTGATTTTGATTGGTTGGTGTGTTAAGTTGAAAGTCCAAACGTATCAACCATATATTGTATTCTACAGAATGGGTAATTTTGTGCATCATCATTGGGAATGTAAATCATTTTATAGGCCATTGTCTCATCCCTTTAGATCCCCAATCCTGACTAACTTTATCATACCTTAGAAATCAATGGTTTTAATTTCTCTATAAGTGTGAGCTTAAGCTCGTATAAATATGGCAGATTAACACTGTTGAGCTCATCAGACTGACGGAATCTGTACAGGTCATTATCCTTCTCCACAAGATCCAACTCAGATATTTCTTCCTAGAAATATAGTTTGGTTAGTTTTTATAGAATTTTAATAGTAACAGAAGCCCTGGCTGTTAATACTTAAGGACCTCGCTAACCGCTGAACCGATACGGTTTTCCTTTATAGTGTAGCTTCTATTGGATAATGGGCAGGTTTTATAAATAGCTGCCTCTCAGATATTTAATGGTAAACAGATGATCTTAACATAGATTTAAAAGAAAACATTTTAAGTTCCGCTGGAGGCTTCTAAGCCTAAAAAACAAGAATGGCAACATCCATAAGTAACAAAGCACAAAAAATCAAGAATGGACAAACGGACAAAGTATGTTATAGATTTTCATTATTACAAAGAAAAGAAAAAGAGAAAATTAGGTTTATGTCATTTGAAGTATGACCAACAGACAGACGGACAAAACAATGCAAAGACTAGATGCACATATTATATATCTTAGGAATCTTATCTTAACTGAAAATTTCAGCTGTCTTTCTTATGCATCTTTCTATTCACATTTCCCCCACAGCGTTAAGGACTGACGGACAAAGTGAATTTTAGAGTAGCTTGCTAATAAAAGATTGGTTTATGATAAGTTTGAGAAAAATTAAAAATACAAGGAAAAATTAATCTCACTGTGATAAGTTTTAAAAGTACATTTTCTAATACTCCTTTTTTTGCATATATGTCCAAATGAAAAATACCTTTAATCCTTCCAGGAACTTGTTGTCTAAAAGATTAAAAATCTGACAAGTTGGAAATGGAGAAGACTTTAGACTAACACAATTGTCTTGAGACTCTTTTTCTTGTTCAAAAATTTTCTAAAAAAACAAGAAGATATTTAAGATTTAAAAAACTTTTTTTTAACTATATCTATTTTACTAACATAGAAAGAAGAACGGTGCCTGTACTTTAGAGCATTACAGCTGGACCGATTTGGCCCTACTTTTCAGAGAAATTACCTTACGGACATATTAAGTTTTCAGCTATTTTTCTGTTAAGCGCCGACCCCACTAGAAAAATTACAACCATCTAATTTTTTACTTAAAATAAACTTTAATTGAAAATGGAGGGGCTAATCGACTTTCCCCCACCTTTAGTGCACCTAGAGGCTTCAAGGAGCGTAGCCACAAACTTACCTTATACTTATCAATATTATTAATGAGTTCAGAATTCAAAGTACAAGCGCTTTCGCACTTTTTCTTCTTGGCAGCACCATTAGGACTTTTAAACTTATGCTTGGGCATCTGAAAAGATAAAAATTGCAAAAGTTGTATATTGTAAGCACATAACATAAATCAATCGATGTAGAATATACATGGATATTATGATAGGAGAAAAATTGTCGTCAATTGCCAACATGTGACTCGTTTATTGGTAAGTTCGTTCATATAGGAGAGGAGGGGTGGAGTAAAGGGGGTGGAATAGGGAATCTTTATCTTAGCCCGCTGCAATTTTCAATTTGTTAAAAAACTTGAAAATCTGGTGTAACATCCAAGTAATAATACATCAATTCATAAATCACAGGAAGTAAAATTAAAACACAAGATAAATTAAAATTGAATTCCGTTCTTGATATTTATTTTGACTTGATAACAACGAACTTGCTCTCAATTTCTGAAAATAATTTCGGTGATAATTTTATAAAATATAAGACTTTGTACCTAATACGCAAAAAATCTTTATGAAAAATTAATGTACATCCTATTCCCCAATGATGATAAACCCTTTTGTAGATTACAAATATTGGTTAGAAAGTTTAAACACTGTTATTTTGGAAAAATTCAATATAAGTTGAAAGTTATTTAAGCCAACGAATAAAATAACGTGGGCTTAAAACTTTGGATACCAGCGTAATTTACAATTCAATGTCCACTACCTCTGTGTAGTTATAGGGCCTAAGCCTTGCGGTAGGCACCACTTTGTGCGGCTTTCCTAACGGTAATAAACACAACTTAACCTTAACAAATAAAACTTACAATACAACCTAGCCTAATGAATCCACTCTAATTCTTGTTTTGTGTAATTCGTTCTGGAAATGTATAATGGTCCTCAAACGCTACGAAGAAAATTTATGTATTAAACGCTGGAAACGTATGCAATTGTCTATTGTCACCGAAACGTTCCTGAAATCATGGTTGATTCATTAGACTTCTCATCATAGTCGGCCCACTCTAGTTCAGTGAGGTCAACATCTGTAAATTCTGTTCCCGTCACTTTACCTTCTTCATCATCATCCTCTCCCTCCTTCATAGTTCAGAATTCAATTTAATTTCAGCAGTCATCCTACTCTATAAACTAGGGCTGGCAATTCGAATCCGCAATCCGTCCAATTTTAGACCCAATTAGCAATTCAAATTGCTAATTGTTAATTTTCATTGCTTTTGTCTCTTTATTTAAAGTGTGACACACTAAAACCAAAGAAGTATTTTTTTATTGTTTCTTAACTAAAGGTAAAATGATGAGTAGCATCCAAAGTTATTTTGTATTTTATTTTCACAGTAGCTTTTCATTCTTATTTTAGTTAAATAAGGGTTAGAAAATGAAAAAAACCGCAACCCGCAAAAAAAAACAAGAATCTGCAATCCGCGTATTAATCTGCTTTTTTCCTTTGACGGATTTTTGTAAGAATCTGAATCCGACCCAAATATTTTGCGGATTGCCAGCCCTACTATAAATAAATGATGTAAGAATACATACATGACCAAATGGGATTGACTCTTTTGGTATGTACTACTAGAGGTGTCTGATTTATTTTGAGTCATTGATAGTAAGACTACTCCCGTTTTTATATTATTAACAAAAAATACATGAGGAGCATTCTTCCCGCCCCCCCCCCTAAAAATTTATGTCTTTTATATAACAAATAAACCACCATCCCCACTAACGCCCTTGATAATACTTGAAGATCAATAGTTTCACATTTTAAGGAGCAGTTTTTTGGTCCAGGGCCGGTTTTAAGCTACTAAGGGAAAAACATCATTATGTCTAGATGAAGATGATTTACTCAAAACGATAAAACATTGAATTATTAAATTCCTTATATCCACAAACTTTCCATCCATTTCGCGGGGAAAATTCTACGGGTTCCATACCGCGACAGTCGAAGGCAATTATTGTTTTGAATTGGTTGTTATCCTTCATTGTGTACTTGCAAATTGTATCCTCTAAAAAAAAATATTTTTTTTATTCCAGTATTTTGTCATGAGATTTTGTATAAAATCGTTCTAGGAATCATCCTTTTAAGTAACAAAGTATAGGGAAACTACCTCTAAGTTCTTGTCATAATACCTTTAAAAAATCAACTTGTTTAAAGAAGACATACAGACTTTATGGTAAGGTTTTATAGAGTTGTTACGCTTTCTTAATTGTACCTAACTCCTTCAGCAATTATCCTGCAGAGCTTGGAATCGATATAAAAATTTTAACACGATTAAATTAACGATGAAAGCTATCTGTTCGGAAGGACCAGCCCTAGTTATAGAAAACCTTCAAATGTTATAGAACATAATTCAAAGTTCATGTGCTTCAACAAAATTATTGTTAGAATTGAACAGCGTAAAAAACTTTAATTTTAAATAATATAATAATTTACCTAATATATCAACAGAATTTTCTCTTGAACACAGTTTACATTTCATTACACAAGTAGCTTCTCCTCTACCCCCCTAAATAGAACAAATTACAAATTCTGTGAATGGAAAACACCGATTTAAATCATAATATTTGAGTATTTTTTAAATTGTTTAATGAGGTTTAGTTTAATTCTTGTAAAGGATTTAATCATGTAATCATAAAGGATTTAAAAAAATAGAAATAAAATCTTGTACCGAAATCTATATACCTTTAATGGATGTTTGTCAAGCTTAGATATGTATTGAAAATGATCAGGAACTTCTCCACAATTGGCACATTTAAACTTTAGATACCATCTGAAGCAATAATAAAATACAATAAAGAATTGTTTTGTACTTGTTTTGTCATGTAACTAAAGGGAAGTGGGTAAAAAAGGGGAGGAGGAAGTGTGATGTGGGAATATTTTCACTTGTTCCTTTTTCTAGTCCCTTTTTCTGATAATAAGAATCTAAAATTAATCACATAATCAAAACTCATTTGAAACTCTTCCTTACATTTATTATATAATCAAGTTTGGTTCAGGAAGAACTTTAAACGTTACGTTACCTAAAATCATCACCTTCGCCCTCTAAATCAGTGACATTTTCTAAATATGCCTTCAATTGAAGACCAATTTTCACCATTTTAAACTGAAAAATAATGGTTATGAAAATAAAAGATGAAAACATGTTATGAAGATGTATCACAGATTCTTCGATACACAGCGCACCATTTCTGTCCAGAATTTCTTGAGACCTTCTGTCCCTCCTCGCTCGACTCAAAGAGCTTCTCGACGACAGGGTCAGCCTTCATTTCCTCGTCTCCTAGACGTTGAAACAGGGGGTGTGCAGATAGATGGCTGGTCATCCATTCAAATAAATCTTCTACGTCTGTTACTGTGTAAATTCTACCATCCTCTCTAAATAGAAAACATTTTCAACATTCAACAAGCAGGGATCTTAAGGGACTTTAAATTGATAACCATCCCCAAAGATGATAAACAAATTACCTCTTTTGTTGATTTAATTAAAATTATTGGTCAACAAGTTTGAAACCCACAAATCAAAAATTGAATTAAAGTTCCCAAAGTTTTGATCCAACAAATAAGACAAAGTGATTATAAATCTTTGGGTATTATTGAAATATACAGTCCAATGTACTCTCCCTCCCTTAGGAAAAAGATAAAGTTACAATTAAGTTACTTTCATACTCTCAGTTTTTATATCAAAACTATATTAACTAAAACAAAACAAAACTTGGATTCTAACCTAAGGACATAAGCATATTCTGCCAGAAGAGTTTCATTTATTATTCTCCACTTGTGCTTCGCTTTCTTGAAGTGAGGGTCGGGGAATAAAAAGAACATTTTACTCAGTTGACCTTTCCTAGAAAACAAACATATTTAAATAATACTAATAAAGTGAAACACGCATCAAGATGAAATAACGATTCCTCCCTTTAACCCCATCCCCTCACATGCATTGGATGAAAGAACTGACCAATAAATGAGTTCCATGTTAGCAACCTAAACTGAGGACAATCCACGTATATTCTACAATAATCGTATTGTATATATATTATCTTGAAAGTAAAATGTTTATAACTAGTGAAAAACTCCACATGGGATAACACCTACTAACTGTACATATGCATTGCAGGGGGCCAAACCGTACCTAGTGTTAGCCTAAACAATTAACTTAATTAGATCTTAAATAATCTAACTAGACCTAACCTAACCCATCTAATATTAACTGAAAGGTTTGGTGTGTAATTTGTAAAATATCTACAATTGTTTTTAAAAACAGTAAAAGAGAAGTAATTATGCATTTAATGACAAAAAAAGAATAACAAAGAGGTATATAGAATAGAAGAGAATAATGAAAACATGTGACAAGTAAAAATTTACGATTGTGATTTTAAGAGTAGCCATGAAAAATTTAAAGGCAGAAATATTAATATATATTAATAAACATTAACAAAAATATATTTTCTAATATAGATTATTACCTAAAAAAGTTAGGCAGATACTTCATTGAATTACTTCTAATGCAGGCAATGTTGTTAAATTGTCCGGGATGCTTTTTCCGCAAGGCTTTAATTCTATCCCGTACATAATCTGATACCTTAACATTATATCATGGTAAAACAAAAAGATTACAATTGCACATTGAATTGAAGTTTGTAATATTCCTCTAATCAAGAACTTCATAACGGTTCCAGGCGCGTTTAATGTATATCCTAAAATTGTTGTATGCTATCTGTCTTCCCTAAATGCTAGGGGCGCAACCGATAGTTGGCTCAAATTACGATGTCTCATACAATCTCAAAATAGTTGAAGATATACTATATGACTATCTTTGCAGGAATCTAAAGGGATAAGACAATGTCCGATAAATTATTGTACATTCCCAATAATTACAATTTATCATTAGTGGTTGAAATGATTAGACACTCAACTCAAGTTGTTCAAGCAAACGAATATGAAAACGTGTTTTTAAAACTTGGGGAAAAATGCAATTAACAGCCCAATATCCCATTCCTGCTATCTTTGGAATACCTTAACTCTGATTTCCATGCCCAGCATAAGTGTGTTTGGAAACATTGGACTCAATTGTACCAGAAGGCCACCATAACCACATCCTATGTCTGCAAATTCCACCTGTGACTGCTCTGTCATGGAGACATCATACTCTTGTGTCCAGTCCATCTAAAAGGAAAATTCAAGAAAATGTTAAAGGGAGGATAAATGTATAACTTTTATTACAGATTTGTATTCCTATGATATTACCTACAGGGTATTTCAATAGAATTGTTTTTTTTTTAAATCTTAATTATGCATAGTAAATAAAACATTTATATGAAATACTTTATATATTTGAAAAACCTATTCTGGGACATTTATGTTTCAAATATTTAAAAATGAATTATGCCTTAGAAACCGGTTTTTCCAAGGGTTAATTTTTGAAAATTTATGGATTTAAAGATTGTGGAAAAAATGCGCACATGTTTAAAATCGTGCGGCTTGTATTAATAGTAGAAAAACGTTTTACATACCATTAGAATTTTCATAAACTCTAGTTTTTGGATATATAAGAACCATTCCTGTGCTACGTATAGTATAGGAGCTACGTGGTAAAATGTTTCAACTTTCTTAAAACATTTTTAAACCTTTCTCACATTTTTCAACGTAGCTCCTAAACTAAAAACAGCACAAAAATGGTACTTATATTTCCAAAAACTAGAGTTTGTGACAATTCTAATGGTATGCATAACGTTTTTCTACTATTAATACAAGCCGCGCAATTCGAATTTTAAAAATGTGCGCATTTTTTCTAAAATCTTAAAATCCGTAAATCTTCAGAAATAAGGCCTTTGGAAAAACCTGTATTTAAGACAATATTTGTGGAAAAAATTATTTTTAAATATTTGAAACATAAATGTCCCAGAATAGATTTACCAAATATATAAACATTTCATATAATTGTTTTATTTACTATGCATAATTAAGATTAAAAAAAAAACGTTTCTATTGAAACACCCTGTATCAATTGCCTGCTGTCCATGACACACTTATGTCAGGTTCAACAACCAAGGATAACTGAGGTGAGTTAAATCTCTGCTTTTCTGTCTAAAAATCCTGGGTATTAGGATATCGGAACACCCTACAAACAACCAACTCTTTGATTGCACGACCTTTGTATGGAAATCCCAACTGTGCATGGTAAAGAGTTGCGAATGATGTTGGTCTAGGCATCCTCCCTATTAAACCTGCGGATATTTATATGTTTCGAAGCCACACTGGAAAAGTTTATTTGATGGTACCTGTTGGGGGCTGACTGGATAATCAAAACAATGATCAGCTATTGGATTAGAGTGTGCCCTCTGTCTGTAATACCTCTTCTTGGGTAGATTAACGTCTTCATTACTATCCTCCTCATGTACTCTGACATTACAAGTTTTCTTGTTATTTTTGTAGTAATTGCTGAGCTACGATGGTTAAGAAAGCGAAACTTATCTACTTCAAGTGCTGTCATTGACGGGTAACTATTATAGTTACTTTAGACATTTTAGAATCATCCTATCAATTTCAAACTTTTCGTAAGGATTCCTGAAACGCTCTAAAAAGCGAAGCAACATTTACATTTAAGTCAGTATATTCACTTTTAACACCTACTGTAATTGCACTATTAGTTTACCAAGTAAGCTTTATAAAGTGGTGATTCTTATTACTATTTAACACCATACATAAGTTAAGTATCATTTAAATAAAGTCTTAAAATGTTAGTACACCTATTTCAAATATCTATCTAGATATTTAATCTATAATATTTACTTATGATTTCGAAATAATCTAGAATACAACGTAGCTTGATGTCTGTCTGTCCGTCCGTCCGTCCCTTAAAATCTCAGTAACCACTGAACCGATCGAATTCTACTCTTCAGGAAATATACCTACTGATCCTGTGTTGGTTTTAGGCTATTTTCTTGTTTGGTGGGACTTTTAGTGAAAAAGTATTTAAAAGGAGAGGCTTTTCTATTATTGAGGAAGAAATAGCTCGTTTCGTTCAATCAAACGGTTTAAAATTACCGAATCAATCTTTAAGTATGACTTTAATAAGCGCAACAACTCTATTATCACTACCAGCAAGTCCATTTAAAACTGGCAGATTTATAATTTGATAAACTTTTACATGTTAAAACTGTCTTATTTGGAATTACTATTTTATAATACAAGAAGAAACAATGTTATAAGCGAAACATCTCTATAATTCAGTCTTATATTCTGCTTATTTAGATCTGACACTCCACAAATATTGATATTAATTCCTTCAATTTTAGAGCTTCGCTTTAATGAATGTCTAATTTTAAAGTGTTAAAATAACATTTTACAAGCTTTAAGAAACAAGTATTTTATAATTAAAGAAAACTCCCTTTTCATAATTTCTCCATCACCATTTTCAGACATTTTTACTAATACAAAAATCTGAAACAATTTAAGTTTTACAAAAGAAAAACAAAAACAGTTCAATTCTTCTCAATTATATTTCATAAGAGCACAATGACAGAATTATTCAGCGTCGGTCTTGATATTCTTGTGGGCGGGAGGTCCCTCCTTGAATCCATGCTTCCATCTCCTGAAGATATACTCAGTTAAACATGCACTATTATTTAAATTATCGGATTTGCCTATTTGCTTAAAAGCATTAAAATAATTAAGGAAGTATTTGGGAATTTAAGACTAA
The DNA here is from genome assembly GCA_900241095.1 of Acartia tonsa. Classification (NCBI taxonomy): domain Eukaryota; kingdom Metazoa; phylum Arthropoda; class Copepoda; order Calanoida; family Acartiidae; genus Acartia; species Acartia tonsa. The sequence goes on along the minus strand of LS042183.1, from coordinate 6,235 downwards.
TAAAATTATATATCTTAAAGTTTAAATATGTTCAGTTACACTAACCACAGAATTTTATAATATATGGAAGCTTTACATTTGTATTAGATTAGTTTAAAGTTGTTTAGAATTTCTTGGGATAAATGTGCCATTTGTCTCAAATTTCCTTCACTAAAATAAAATAAAAAAAACCTTCCTCCTAAGGCGGAAAAACTAAAAAAAAAGACACTGGAAATAAATAAATAATAGCAATCCAAAAAAAAACTTATATTTGGGAGAAGTTATTTTAAGGCATAAATTAAATTGATTATGCAACAATAAACAACGACGTACTATCGTTTAATGTGAAAGAGTATGTCCTAAAAAATTAAAACATGCTTACTTGTGGACTTGCTTCATATGGGCCATACGACCAGTTCCAGTGGTCCTCCTCCTGTTTGCCTTGTAAGACCATCCGTATTTGCGGAGCTTAGCAGCTGGGTAGCCGCAAGATGCGCATCTCTTCTTCTGGATATGGTAAGAAACCTAGGAGGCAAGAAACATTTCATTAAGTATTCTGGAAAATTTTTAGAATTTCATGGTTAAGCCGATTTCTCATTATAGTCACAGTTCAAATTACTGTATATGACAATTTTCAGGTTGAGATAAAAACGTATCAAGTGCTAACAAGAAAAAAAAAAATTAAAATCTGTACAGTTGCACTGCCATTTGACTATAATTTTTTATCACTATCATTCATTCTTTATGAACGGACACGAACAAAAGACGTAAAGACGTTATTTTTGCCTGAAGCTTAAGATCTCAGTAACTACTAAACCAATTAAGTTCTCTATTATAAGTTAACTTCATGGATACCGTTATGGTTTTAAACTATTTTTCTAGCCCTTATTTACTAGAGGCGCATCTGCTAGTAATAAATAAGGCTTACCTTGCCACACCTACGACAGATGGTGTGGGTCTTGTTTCTCCTTTTTCCAAAGGAGCTGGTACCCTTAGTCATTGTTGCTGCACAAGAGTGTGACCAATCTGAAACAGAAGAATTAATGTCAGAAGGCCGTTGAGGGCACCACGGCGAAGAAGCAACAACGCTCTTTATTATACTTCATACAAGCTTTTAATTTATATAAGACAAGGTGTAAGATTTAGAATCTGAGCTTCTGGAAGAACCACTTGCTCTTGCCGGTCTTGTATCTTTCCTCGAAACTGGCCTTAACCTTCTGTCTCATGATTTTCTTCTTTCTGGGATCCTAAAACAAGAATTTCATAATAATACATATATTTAGCGAAGCTTCCGTAATATTAGGTCCAAGGGTGTGTATTCTGCACAAGATTATTTTTTTTTCTCTGCTGCAATTTTTTCCCTCTCCTAGTTTTTTCTTCATGCAAAGGGGAAAGATGAAAAAATTTAAAATCTGACAATTATTTTGGGTGAGGAACCATAGTTTTAGATGTCCAAAGGGCCATACAAATATACAATTAACGAGAAAGCATTTAAAGGGTGGAACGGTTGTGAAACTTTTAGAAACTAAAACTAAAGGTCAAAGGAACTGAACTTTAAGAGTTTAATTTGATAAATTTGGAATGGCAGTCGCTTTTAAACGTCGAAAAACACCAATTTCTTGTCTTGCCAAATGAAAGTAAGAGGAAAATTCATTGGAAAAAATAGTTTGTCTCCGATGATAATTTGAAAAGATAAAAAAATATTTCGGCGGGAAACTGCGGTACCGCAGCCGTTTCTTCACAGTCCACATTGTTCCTCTTTAAAGAACCTATATTTCTGTATTATTTTTAGTTTCATTCTGTAGGGGGGGGGGGGGGGGGGGGTGGCCAACCGGGCAATTTTTTTTTGGGGGGTACGCCTTAAATTAAAGAGATAATTTGTAAAAATTTTTTGT
>LS042182.1:5098-19101 GCA_900241095.1 Acartia tonsa | reverse complement strand
CCCCCCCCCCCCCCCCCCCCCCCCCCCCCCCCCCCCCCCCCCCCCCCCCCCCCCCCCCCCCCCCCCCCCGGCATTTAACTCTTTATTACAATAGACCCAATAGCTTTATTTTCATTGGGGATGCACATCAATTTATCGACCATTGTCTTATCCCTTTAGATCCCTGATTGTCATGTTTTACCCTAGTCCATTCTTCTCATTTATATCAGATTGCCATTAATTAGAGTGTCTTAATATGGAATACCAGCCAAACTCTAGGCCAGGTCTTACCAATCTAATTGGCCAAAGGATTCTCACCTCCAATCTTCGTGTGCATCTCAATCCTAACTTCAGAGATTTTGGGCTACATACAGGAATAGGTAAAACCAACAAGCGAAAAAAATCTGAAATATTTGGGGGGCAAATGGAGAGGTCGTCAATTTTACGATGTGTTGCCCCTTAACGACAGCTGAAAAACACGTATTGGTTTCGTGATTTTTTTCCGAATTAATTTCATTGTTGGTAACATACATACATCATCCGGTAAAAGAATCTAGGCAATGGTGTTCAGTGTGGTCAAAAAAACAGCAAAGAGTCTACGAAGCTTATTATTAATTATCCTTTATACACGAATTTATGACAATAGTCTTTCTATTTTTACTCATTGACATACTGCTAATGCTGCGATACCTTTGGACAAGAGTTTTCTTGTTAAGTCAATACTTCCTTGCTAGAGAAATTATTTCCAATATTTATTTCCTTTGGATCACAAACCGAAAATACCACTTCAGCACAGGCATCCTCCAGAGCTGGATCTGCCCTCCAGTCAAGATCATCCTGCAGATACAAAGTTACAAATAGTATTTTAGTGTTCTGTTGACTATCAGGGAGGGAGGGGATATTGGACTGTTTATTACACTAGTCTCCAAAGTATCATAATAACATTTTCTTATTTGTTAGCTTAACAACTTTGTGGACTTTTCTTAAATTTTGATTGGCTGGTTTAGTAAGTTGATTGTCCAAACGTTCCATCCACTAATTATAATCTACAGAAGGGGTAATTTTGTGTATCATACTAGGGGATATACATTAATTTATTGTCCATTATTTAATTCAGCGTTTCGGAGCCGGAGCCGGGAGCAGCAACATTTTTGGTGGAGCCGGAGCAGTAACGCGATGGGAAAATTCAAACAAAAAAGTCTTTGTGATACTATGCGTAGATTCGAACCAAATACATTCCACAAAAATATAAAAAAAATTAATATACACTCAAACAGATTTTCTGATTGATTATAAGTTTGTGTAATTTTTTTTACCTCTGTTTCTCTAATAAAATCTTCTAACGCTTTCTGACAATTTTCTTCCAGCTTTAAATCATGGTTCAGTGTCACCTAAAACGGTAAAAATATTGATTCATTATTGTCAACATTCGAAAAACAAAAACAAAGGTACCTAACTAACTAATAATAACAAAATTGGAATTTTCGGCATGTTAAATTATAAATTAAACTCAAAACATTACATGAGTAATTTCCTGATTTTTAGTAAAGCATCAACTCTATATAACTTGCTGTCTAAAGTCTTGGCCAGTGTTTATTTTTTTTTACAAGAGCAATACTTTGTTATACTTACATTCATGAGGCAATGTAGTTTGTGTGCGTTGTCTTGTTGTTGACAATGGGTGTTCAAATCAGTCTGGTTTCAGGTTAATATAATATTTTATAGGCTACTAAGAGCCGTATTTCACGAAAAGTTATAACTCTTCAGTGCCATCTATATATTATGATTACCCCTAATAAAAACTTTAAATTATAAAATTACTTTTTAAAACCACTAATTAAAAACTCTTTTTAACTTTATATTTAGAAAACTGAGTTTACTTGATATGCAAAAAAGTTTCTCAGTATGGCTTCGAAACCGATTAAATTCAAGTGGATTAGAACCGGTTCTCAGCCATACTGAAAACTTTTGTTCGGCATCGTATTATAGGTATCTAGTTTTCTACTAGTACAAAAATGTAAAATAATAAGATTAAAACCAATCTTTTTAGCCCCGAGAGGCCGAAGGCACGGGCTAAAAAGTTTACATTTTTATATTCGCGAAAACCTGTCTATAATACGATGCGATAAATAACTATTAGGTATTATTCATATATATTATATTTGTTTCCTGGCAGTATTTGATAATTTCTGGTGAAATGGACAAATCCTGCAGCAATTGATGCTTATGCTCATCCAGAGATGCCATACATTCACCTAGAAATTCAGGAATTTAATGGATAAGACAATGGACTATAAATTGATGTATTTACCTAGTGATGATAAACAAATATACCCCTTCTGTAGATTAAATCTTTTGGTTAAAATTTTTTGAACCAACCAATCAAGATTAAGCAAATGTATCAAAAGCTTTTGGGCCAAACCAATGAATAAGATAATGTGGCTATCAAACTTAAGATGTTTTTACCTGTTACATGAACACATAAAAAAATATGCCACATATGCTATTTGAGCACCATTAAAAGATTTTGTCCTCAAGGCAAATACTGATGTGTGACAACGGTCATCTATGACGAGGTTTTACCTGCTATTTGAGCACCATTAAAGATGGCATCCACAAGACTCACAATAATTTTGGACACCTGTCATACATTATGATGTTTTTACCTGCTATTTGAGCACCATTAAAGATAGCATCCACAAGACTTACAATAATTTGAAACACCTGTCATACATTATAATGTTTTTACCTGCTATTTGAGCACCATTAAAGATGGCATCTTCAAGACAAACAATAATGTGGGACAGCTGCAAAACATCGTCCGCTGATTTTGACTCACTGTATGTTGTCAAATATCAATATTGTAAACATTAGTTGATGTTTAATTTAGTTTTGGAACTTAAAATAATGTAGATATTAGAAAGCTTTTCTTTTTAAGTCGTATTGAAGTAGGTAATTTGACATATATTCTTCATCAAATTAGGGTTGGGCCGTATATCCGGCTGGATAACCGGATACCTATTGAAGTATCAAAAAAAAGTTTTCTTCATAAAATTGTTTTTTATTATATAAAAAAAAGGTTAAACTTATAAATTAAGTAACTATTAAGTTGAATCCTACTCCTAAGCAATAATCTAATAGACCATTACTACGATAATATTAATGAAGTGTTACTTATTTCTATAGAGTACCAAGAATTTAAAAATAATGCTTGCGACTGTTTCTTAACAGGGATTTTTGTATTATAATATAAGAGATTATAATGCTGGATATCCGGCCGGATATAGAAAATAAGGCAAAATAATTGATATTTTTCCTGCATTTATGCTTCTTGATATCAGCATCACATTTAGCAGCAAGACTCACAGACACTCTGAAAATTTAAGAAATCAAAATTAAATTGAAAAAGTCAAAAAAATTTTAGTTTAAAAAAAATTTAACTATAAAATCTAGAAAATGTTTCTCTAGATTACGCTATTTTTATTTTAGTTTGAAAGATAGATAATCAAAACAAATATTAGGTTTTAATAAGTTTTTTTTTATTTACATAATCTTGAATTTACCACTTATGAAATTATTTAGGTAAAAAAAATTCTTCTGTTTGAAGGAGTTGTTATTTAATTACAATTTCAGTAGGTTGCAATTACACCATTCAATGGAATCATTGAAACGTCCAAAATGCTGATAAATTTGACTTAGATGTAAAATCATCATAGTAATTATTTGACGTTTTCTAACAAAGTGCCTCGTTGAACACCGAAAACTCCCCTTCCCATTCCTTTAAAACAAAATTGAAAATAGAACGGGGTAGTTTTTTTTCCACAAGGGTTTGATTACAGGTATAGAAAAAAATGTATTCCAAAATTATGGGGAGGGGTTTAGTTCTCGACAGGAACTTTGTGGGGAAGCACCAACAAAATTTCGGATAGGTAACTTACTTGTAATCCAAGCTGGTCAACCTCTGTCTTCTTGTAATATGTTTGCTACACTTCTCTGACATGCCGGGGCTCAGCTTATTATTCATCAAACAGTCATACACTAAGCCCTGTTGATTAGGGGCCAGGCCCGAACAAAATCTGAAATATTATCATATCAGGAATCTTCGAGCATACGACTATGGACATTAAATTGATGTACATCCACAACAATGATGAGAAACAAAATTACCATACTTGTAGATGAAAATTATTTGTAGAAAAGGTTGAATACTGCTGGTTTGTACCATCCAAACAATATATAAATAAGTCAAGAATTTTTTTAGGTCAACGAATGAGAAGACGAGTTCATAAAGCTATGGGGATCAGAATAATTAACTTGTCCCCTCTCTCCATAATATTATCATTAATTGTATGCTGAATACAAATAAAACCCATTATTTGCATGTAGGTATTTATGTTTCAAATATAAATTAAAAACAAAAGTGTAATATGCAAACTGGCTCATTGTCGGATAGGTGGTGCGTTCGAATCTCAGCCCAATAACGCGGTTCTTACTGATGCTATGTCAGGTGCGCGAAATTAATAGTTTGGAGAAGAGGTAATGAATCTAGCGATGGCCACGTGACCATACAATTCATTAGCAAGAATTGGTTCAGTCAAAGAACAACAAAATTTGAACAAACATTGTAGATATTCCGTCGATCCTTTAAATGTTATCCAGGTAAGCAAAAAAATGTCAAAAATGTTTAGACTTTTACACTCTTCACATATCATGTAAGTTACAACAACTCATGCATTTTAAATCCTCAGCCTCTATTCTTAAAAAGAAAATTATTTTGATAGGTATAAAAGTTATTTCTCGCATCGTATTATGAACAGCTTTCCGCGGATATAATATGTACAATTATAAGATTAAAACTAGTTTTTTAGCCCCGAGATGCCGAATCTTATGCAGATTATACATTTTTATATTCGTAGAAAACTGGACATAATACGATGCTAGGCATGCATAGTTTTTTTTTTCGTATGGATGAGAACCAGTTCTAATCCATCAGATATTAATCGGTTTCGAATGAATACGAGGAAAAATCTTACTTGTTAATTTCTTCTTGGCAAGAATCAAACAGGGGAACGTCATAATCTATTCGCTCACCCTAAATAACAAAACACAAAATAAATAATATTGGAATGTACTAATTAACAGGGATCCTAATTGGATAAGACAATGGCCGATAAATTGATGTACATCCCCAATGATGATACACAAAATTAACCCTTCTGTTGATCAAAATAATAGTTGAAACGATTATACTGAACATAATGAAACAACATAGGTATAAAAATTCAATCAAAGTCCCCAAAGTTGTTAACCTAACAAATAAAAAGCCGTTTATATAAAACTTTGGGGACTTATTTATCAAACAGCCTATTGTCCCCCCTCTCTCTCATGAAAAAAGTGAATAGAAATATAAAGTCGGATATGGTAATTTTTGAAGAAAAAAATATAAGGCGAAGGGACAAAAAAAGTCATTGAGAAAAAAAGGGGCAAAAATAAGAACAAGTTACAAGGGTGATGTGTAAGGAAACTAGATTTGCCAACAAATAATTGACCTGTAATTCTGCCAGTTGGAAAATTTCTTTTTTGCAAGATGTCTCCAGCTCCTCAACTCTTTCCTCCAGACAGGCCATTGTTAAGCCCTAAACATATTTATTTCAATTTATTTTACAATTTATTTCTTACTTTTTTAGTGTGCTACATGCTACATACCTGTGAATGAGGTTGATTCTGTAGTGAACCTGTCCGACCACATTGAAACTTTTTCACATCTTCCTGTAAAATAAGAAGATTTAGAGCATAATATAAGAAGATTTAGAGCATAATTCAAGAAGAAACAAGATAATTCAATTAAACTCAGTTTAACAAAAAAGGACATGCTCTAGTATGAGTAGCTTTGCTCATAAAAAATAAACTGACCAAGCTAATTTTGCTTGATTCACTTCACTAAGAGGTGTGTATTGACCTATAAATATTTATTTACCTTGCAAGCATGGGTAAAGTTTCCAACTAGGCGGAAGTCACTAAATATTAATGACTCGATTCTATCCAAGAATAATCTGCAACCTAATCAAAAATAAATTTCCAATTCAATGTAAATAGTCAGAGATGGTGTTTTGAAACAAAAAAAAGTCGTCTGCGTTTAAATCAATCAATCAAAATCTTCATAAAGGAGCTGAACGAGATTTGTAAAGACGACTTTTTTTTAAAACCCCAACTTAAGTTAATAGTATTGTTCAATGAATGTTATATTAAAAGTTCATCTACTTAACAAGTATTGATATTAAAAAAATATTTGTAAAAAAAAGTTGGACATTAAGGAGTTAGGTAATGAGCCTTTAACCAGGAATAAGGTATAGCCAACTAGCGAAATAAATCTAAAATAGTATTTGGGGGGCGAATTAAAAAAGTAGTAAATTCTACTATATGTTGCCAACAAAAGCTGAAATTCACGTTTAGGTTTCGTAATTTTTTAAAGAATTAAATTCATTGTTAAGCTGGCCTCTAACACGTAAGATGTATGAGAGAACAACAAAGAAATGGCTTATTTGTGATTAATAGAAGTTACTATTTATTAAAAATAAATAATAAAACAAATTACAAGAGTTATACCTGGATTTCTAGTGGCATGTTTATTCTGAACAAGACAGGATACAAAATGTGCCGGTGATATTCTATCTGTCTCACACATTCTTAACATAACAAGATATTAGAGTCTAGTGTAGATCACGGTAAAATGTTCCTGGTAACGATTATCTCCAAATATTTATGAACTTATGGAAGCTACTAACGGTCAAACGGTGGAACGTTAAGATAAATTATGCTCACACAAAATTTTAACCGACAAAAGAAGGCCTACAAATAATCTGGAATAGTCATAACTCAAAAATGCACAGTTATCTCGAAGTGATAGGTATATAAATACACGAAAAAAAAACTTTTTTTTGTTTTTTTTATTTAGTAAGGCTTTTCCAGTGCATCATTGTATCTTGGCTATTCCAGATTATTTATAAGCCTTTTTATGACGCTGAACACAGTGTGCGGGCAGGCCGTTTGGCAGCTAGCAGCCGTTGAATTTCATAGATTTTTTTGAGATAATCGTTACCAGGAACATCTGTATATTATTGTATAAGGTTAGGTAGATAGTATTTATCTAATCGACTAAATAACAATACAAAACTCCCTCATTTGCATTTTAAAAAATCCCGAACGTATCTTAAACTAAAAGTAGTCATAACTCATGTAACTCTTTATCGTCAAAGCTTTTTGTTTTTTGAGTTACGTTAAAAATTAATTGAGCTATCAACTCATTCTGCCCCCCTCCATTTAAATCTCTATTTTGATTGACAATTTTAGTTTACAATTAGAAGTAATTAACACAGAAACTTAGTTATTCAACTAGAAAAACAAACCTTAATTCATTAATCTCATCTGTACACATTTTACTAGCCTTCATTAGAAATCCCTCTTGGGATGTCATATTAAGCTTCACCTCCCACAGAAGGCTATCACATTCCTACAGAAATGTATTTAAAAGTAAGATTATAAAAGAATTAAACAAAAAGAATCTAAAGATAATAGGGATGCGGAGCTATCAGGGGATAGAAAATATTTTTTTTATATCCTGATTAGGTAAACTTAATGTTTAAATTTTATAATTTGGAAACCCTTCAAAGTGTACAAGTCCATTTTTCTCAAAAAAATAAACTCTTAAAAACTTAATATAGTTTTGCTTAATTTTAGGTAGGAGCCAGAGTCCATAGCCGTTATTCTTAGAGGCGGCTCCGCGGAGCCGCAACAAAATCAAACGGCTACGCATCCCTGAAAGATATTTTAAAAGGGTCATGGCCTGTCAGTATATAGTGTGCATTTATATCTAGAGAAAAGAAAGGAATCCAAAATCCAAAAGAAGAAATTCAACAAAAAAGCCTTTAAGAATTTTTTATGTTTTGATTGAATAGCTAGCCAGTTTCTTAAGGGTTAAATCTAATGGAGAAATATGGTAATCTTTTGTTTTACGTGATGATTTTCAGTAAACGACAGGTGGCCCAGATGGACTAGACATAGCCTTAGAGAGGGAATTACTGTTACATTACAAAAATATCAAAGTTACTTTATCTATTGCTACGCCCATAAAACAAATCTACGGGTGATTTCTCTTGGGAGGGTGGTGGTACCCTCCCCCATATTAGTCACAAACCTTTCCGGGACCTATGAGAAGCTACCCTGTAAAGGAGAACCACACCGGTTTAGCGGTTAGCGTGATCCTTTGGTACAAACAGACATTATCATAAGGATTGTTTTACCTTTGATAATTGAGTATCACCAGGAGGGTTCTGTAAACATGCTAACACAGACCAAAAATCTTCGGGTTTACCCTACAAAAAAATTAATGTAGGTACGTTTTAAGACTTTCTAAGGCAAAATGTAAAGAAGTTGGTCTGTCCGTATGTCCCTTAAGATCCTGCTAAACTCTGGCCAGATTATTGCGATTTTGTAAAGGCAAAGTATTCAACAATGCATTCCGCCTAAAAGTTGACATTTGTACTATTTTAGTGTCTTGATTTCTAACGTGATTTAGTATTACCTTCATTAATGTAAATTATACTGTTACTCAATGTTTAAAACTAATAGTGTTCAATCTTTTCATATACAATAGGAGTAATTTTATTATTATCAATGAGGATCTAGGTATATTTATCGCCCATTGTCTTATCCCATAAGATCCCTGCACATAGCATACTTGTTTCTTACCCTTTGCATCTGAGAAACAGTACAAGTATCTCTGATAGTCAGATAATCCTGCCTGCAGGCCCCACTTTCTCCCAGGCTTTCCATTGTGGTAACATACTTGGTCAACAAAGAAAATGTAACTAAAATTAGAACAAAAATAAAGACGTTTGATAAACGCTAAAATGGAAATAAATTCAATATTTAACTTTACTTTGAATGTTTTTTATCAAGAATGACAACATCCATAAAAGCAAAGATCTCAAACATAAAGACAAACGAACATTAACACTAGTAGAGTATCAGAACTGAATACCTAAGCAAAATTATAAATGTAAAAGAATTAACAAAATTGAAAAAAATTGGTGGAGAAAATTAAAATTAAGGAAATATACCTACCATATTTCAACTATACAAATTGAAATTAAAAGAGAGGGATAGGGGGAAAGAAATTCAACTAGGTTGAAAAATATACACCCCTGCTTAATAGCAAATGATAATAAACATACCTATAGTGATAAATCCCTTCATCGTGAAAACACAGCCTATTTTACCTACAATAAACATTATATTACTATCAATAAAAAATAATCAATCAAGTGATCGACGAATAATTCTAAATAGATTTTATAGACTCTGCAGATGTCAGCTAGCTGTTATTAAATTGACGATCCTTGTGTCTTTAAAAGCAAGTCTGATGTTTAATACTAAAATATTAATACCCAGTATCTATTACAATCTAAACATCCAAGCTAATTGATAGTTATATAGTCTTCTACAACAATAATTCTTTTGGGTATTTTATGTCATATTGTCAGCGTTGTGGAGCCAGAGCCGCCATGTTGTTAAAAAACGGATCCGGCTCCGGGTTAACTAAAACAAGAGATTTTTTATATTAATTGTAATTGGTGACTCTGTTCTGTCGTGTGCAAATGCCCCTTTCAAGTTTTTCAAGTCCATATTTATCAAAAATTTTACTTATAAAACCTTCAAAAGTCAAAAATAGACTTGGCAAATAAAAGTATGATGAGGTTTTCTTGATTTTAGGTCGGAGCCGGAGCCGCACCAAAATCAAACGGCTCCGCAACGCTGCATATTGTGTTTACTTTTTAGAATGTTTATTGTTTTGAATATTTTTTATAAGTATCAACAAAAGGCAATAAATTATGGTATTTACACGGTCTACAGTACTAATTTGATACAATTAGGCCTTCTTGAAACCTATAAATGTATAAAAAAAATTAGAAACGGTTTTTTACCAGATCTGTATCATATTTCATGTTACCCATTTTCAACTCACCTTTTTGTGCTGTAAGTCTGAAACTCAGGTTAACAACATTGGAACTCAATTCTATGAGAATAATTACTTAAATATAAATTTAATTCTGAAATAAAAAAAATATTTTATTGTATATAGATGAGATCTTATAACATCTAATTAACACTATATAAGAGATGAAAAAAGTTTAAAATTAATTTACAAAGTATCGATCATTTATAATTTTAGGCAGCTAAATATATATCTGTAAATTACAGAGATCTTAAGTAAGTTAAGTACCCACAGTTTTAAAGCTAACTATTGAGAAAACGAATTCAAAAGACTTTAGGCACCATACAGTGTACACTACTCTTCCTCCCCGGTAACACTAGAAATATAAATGTATAAAAGTAGCTAGTTTGAAATTTATCACCCAAAAGCAGGCTGCCCAAAAGTGTAATTTACATTTTTAAAGGCGTCTAGAACTAAATATATTGTAAATTACAATTATTTCAAAATATTAAAAGCTAATATATGTGCCCGTCGTACAACTTACTGTAATAAGAACTTAGATTTTTATTATGAAATAACAGGATTGTTTGTCTCAGTGTAATGTACGTTTATGTCCGGCCTCAATTTTAAAATCCCGAAAAGGGCTGAACCAATCGTTTTACAATTTTGAGGGAAATTTAAATTGGTCCATAGAAGATTTTAGTTTATTAGTTATTAATTGCGTTTAATAATTTCTTACTGTGTTAAAATCGTACAATCTGTTTAAAGCTTTGCGTACAATTTACAAATTAAGGCGACGTCAAAATGCGCAAATGCCGCTAAATAGTTTTATTCCATAAAAGTCGTCTTTCTACATTTTTCTATATAAGGAATAATATAATAATTGAAAATAAGGAAAGTCAAAAAGTTTGATCAATAAATAAATATGTTAGATTTTATAAATATAATTTTCATGTCAGCAATTAAATTATTCTAATGTTTTCGAAAAGGTTATTGTAGTTTTATGATGTTTACATATTTTTCTTGTACAATTTTAGACATAATTGTCCTTGTTTAATGGTTATTTTTATTGTAGAATTCACAGCTTTTAAAATGGAAGATGATGAAAATGGAGGAAATGAAGATAAGCAGGTTTTTTTTTTAAAAATATGTTTGTATTTGTAGACGCACATACAATTCTTTTATTTATCCAACCAAATCGGTTCACAGTTTGCAAGATCCTTCAGACAGACAGAGATACATCCTGTTGCTTTTTTATAAGGATAAAGTTTTTGTTTAATCACTTAGATCTTGCTTACCACTGAACTAATCGAGTTATCCATTTTACCAAAGTTTCACATATTTCCCTGAATGGCTTTAGGTAATTTTTATGACCATTCACACTTCCTTTGATTAGAGAGCCTCCAGATGCTCAAAGTCCCAAATATCATTATAATACACAGCTATTGGTTCCACTTTTAACACCTTTAGCTATGCCGAGGTTTTGGCCAAGAATTTGATCTGCAATTTTCAGGACAACAAGCGGATGCGCTACAATCTGAATCATTACTAGGAGGATTAAGATTGGGAGAGAGGGAGAAGGAGATGGAGAGAGAGAGAGGGAGAGACAACCCAACAACAACCATCTGAATATTATTATTACTAGGATGATCAAGATGGGGAGGGAGAAGGAGATGGAGAGAGAGAGGGAGAGACAACCCAACAACAACCATCTGAATATTATTATTACTAGGAGGATCAAGATGGGGAGGGAGAAGGAGATGGAGAGAGAGAGGGAGAGACAACCCAACAACAACCATCAGAAGCTTTGGCCCAACAAATTCAAGCAAAAGTTAAAGCAGCTTTTCAGGTATTGTTAACTTATCTTAAGCTACAGGTTTTCTGTAGGAAGGGTATCCCAGTTAAATGCTTTAGATTTATTTTAACAAAAACAGTAATATATACATCCTGTTCTACAGTGAGAGAGAAAGGTAACAATGGACTATGAAAGAACTTTATAGACCAGAATTTGAATATCATAGCAATCTCAATACTCAATGGGATATGTTTTATTTATCATATAGTAAATTTGCTTATCTTACATGACAAGTCGATTTAGAAAGGGAATACATTTGATTTTGGTTTTGGAAGTTGGGAATCTAATATAGGCAATAACTCTCTAAGGGAATGCTAAATTTCAATTTTAAATGGACCTTATCTTCAGGTGTTTGATCATGAGAATTCTCAGACAATTGATTTGAGAGAGGTTGGAACAATTGTCAGATCTTTGGGCCATTGTCCCAGCGAAGCACAAGTGCAGGTATCTTCAGTCAATTTACCTGTGTAGGATCTAGAGTAGACCTGCAGGGCCATATCTTGAATGGGACCTGATAACTCTATTTTGAATTGTTTTTATACAGAGAGAGAGGGTACAATGGGCTGTATATTACACAAGTCCCCAGAGTTTTCTTATTCGTTGGCTTAACAACTTTGGGGACTTTTGATAAATTTTGATTGGTTGGTTTATTAAATTAAGTATCCATACGTTTTAATCCCATTTTTTAATCTACAAAAGAGGTAATTTTGTGTATTAACATTGGGGATGTACATAAATTAGTCGGCCATTGTCTTATCCCTTTAGATCCCTGGTTTTAATATCATTATGAGATACTTGGTAATAACAAATACTTTGCTGAAGTTAATACACTGCCTGGATGACCCTGCAAGGTTTCTGGAACCATAAAAACAGCAGTATTTAAAAATTAATCCTCAGTCTTGTATAAATACCAGACAAACAGGGACGACAACATCCATAAGTAGCGAAGCACAAAAAAATCATGGTTAAGAATACGGACAAAGAGATTTAAAAAGTATTTGTTAAAGTAAAGAACACATATTTTATTTTGATACCCTTATCTACAAAAATTTTGAAAATCGATCTAATAACACCAAAGATAAAAGGGAAAATATAAAAAAAATACATAATAGCCAAAAACCTACTAAAAAGCTGTCAGGCCGACATGGATTATTTATACTTAATTATTCTACTTAATGATGGAAATGTTGACAAGAAGTTTCAGTCTTCTATCTTAAATAGCAGCCGAGAAAATCATTTTTCCCCCCTATAGCGTTACGGACTGACGTACAGGTGTAGTGAATTTAAAGAGTAGCTTCGCTACTAAAAAGTATCGTTTACATACAGAGAGTATGTGATAAAAAAAAACCAAACGGTCGTGTAGGGTGGAGAGCAACAAACTCAACTCCTTCCCCCTGATCGTTGAGGGTTATTGTTACAATATTTAGTTATCCAATTGTTTGATTAGATTGCTTTAATGGAAGTTACCATCCTTGTTTTCACAAATTTGCTGTTTTGAAATATGATCTGAATTTTTGTATACCTATTTGAAGGTGGTTAACTCTATTTGATTATATGTTTGACGAAATATTTATGTGTAGTTTTAGCTAAGGTAGCTTTGCTTTAACAAGGATGACAACATCCTTTTAGCGAAGCTCTGAACGGTAGGACAAACGAACATTAACACTTGTACAGTTACGCTTTCTAAATTATACCCAACTACTACAGGAATCACTATGCAAAGTTTAAAATCGATATGACAACTATAACATGCCTAAATTTACGAAAAGAGCTATCAGTTTCGGACGGACGGACTCAAATTATAGAAAAGCTTCGCTATAAAAATGATGATTTAACAATTTTTATATTTGTTACAAGGAGTTGATGGCAGACATAGAGGATCAAAACCAGCGTGGCTATGTTCAATATTCAAAGTAAGATCTTCATAACTTTATATTATCATTAGTAAAGTTGACAATAGCGGCTAGGCTCCTATTCTCAGAGCGTTTTCTCAGAGAGAAAGAGAGAGAGAGAGAGAGAGAGGGGGTACAATGGGCTGTCTAATACACTAGTCCTACACTAGTATAAAAATTGGGGATGTATATTAAGAGATATAAGTTTTCCGGAATTGTAATGTAGGGAGTAGATTTGAAATCTGCATCAAATTTTAAGGATTTTTTATAAAATTCGTTTTTT
>LS042176.1:6670-19455 GCA_900241095.1 Acartia tonsa | reverse complement strand
AGCTCTGAAAAATTGGAAGAAAACTGGCAAAACAATCATCAGATATCTCAGGTTAATATTGAGATTCAGCGGTTAGCGAAATCTTTTACTTCAACACAGACAAAAAGACATCTTGCTTTTAAATAAGGATAAAATATATACAAAAGTGCTAGGGTTGAAAAGTATCTAAAGCTTTTTTAGTCGTCCGTCCTTTAGTGACATAAAATATGTTTTCGGCTGCTATTTAAGATACATGTGATTGCGCCCTTAGCATCTAGGGGATCTGCATTTGGATTAGGAAGGGGCAAAAAAAAAGACTAAAACCATACCGTAAAATATGAAATGTTTCCCTAAAATTTAGGACATATTCTGTTTAGTAGTTATCGATATCTCAAGCTACAGACAAAAATACCTTACTACTTTATATAATAGGATATTAAAACATATACAATACACATGCGAAAGGTTCCATGATTTTTTCATAATATATTCCTTATTTATGAACACTTTGAATATTTACTCTTTAAATTACTCAGTCCATGATTTTTTTGTCCTTCACTATTTACGGATGTTCTCATCCTTGTTTAATATAGGAAACGTGGTATAAGCGGAGACGATTTACGTCGTGAATTCTGGGTCCATGAGGAGGCAACCACGCCCAAGAAAAAGAAGAAGACTGGTAATAAATATAGTAGATATAGACCTCTAATCAGTAATTTAGACCAATTAGAACACAGTTTAGAAACAATCTGGTCATATTATTGGTTAGAACGCAAACACATGGTTCAAAGGGGAAGTTATTTTTCATAAGTTTAATTTCTATGGATAAAGTTATAATAAGATATGAAGAACAGTTTATAATCATAAAATTAATTGAATTATGTCTCAAGATAGGGACAAAGACCAAATTGTATCAAAATTGACCCATGTGACGGCATACAAATGAGGGATTATCCATCTCTTTTTAAAAAGTTTTCTTTCCCACTTCTCCTCTCATCTCCCTCATTTTTATGACGTCACATGGATAATTTTTCACACTTGGTTTTTGTCAAGGTTAAAAATGTTAAAGAATGTTAAAAACGCTTTAGAATCTTCTCAAAAGATTGGAAGTCTCATAATTTTTTAACTCAGGAAAGAAAGGGGACACTGGACTGTAAGTATCAAAGTTTTTAAGCCATGTTTTCATATTTGTTGGTTTAAAAACTTTGAGATTAAATAATGATTTGTTGGTTGAAACTATTAGTCCAAACTTTTCCTCAAAAATTGTAATGTACAGGAGAAGTACTTTTGGTCATCTACATTGGAAATCTACTACACTAATTCATATTAGTCATGGGAAAGAAAACCCTAAAAAAGAGATGGAGAATATGACGTCAAAAGTGGTGCAAAAGTTATGCAGTTTGGTCTTCGTTCACATTTCTTTGTCTAATCCTTCAAGATTCCTGCTTAAAATTAAAACCTAATCAATCCAGTCTTGAAAAATATCTTTTATTTCAGGAAGAGGTTATAATATCAATATAAATCCTGACCAGATGACCGCTGTTCCTAAGCCCCCGCCCCCACTCCCCGGACAGTCTACAAATGGAGGCCTGCCCTCCATAAATGGGGTAAATTAACTTTATTCTAGTGTAGCAACTCTATAACCAATATTATGTCTGTCTGTTAATAATGGTGGCCAACATTTTAAATATTATTCTTTAGAATTTTATACTTTTTAAAACGCTTTCTACGTTCAGAGCCAGTCCGTTATTCCGTAATGCATAGCTTTGATCATGATGTTTTAACTAATTTAACAATATTTTATTTTATGTTATCACTATCTCATTTTTAATACTTTTAAAGTAATGATTACTTACAAGAACTATCAGGAATAATGTTATGATTGAGTCATTTCTTTCGGATAAAAGGCCAAACTTGTGTTTCAAAATAAATTCAAGATAGTATAATTTTAAGAATTTTTAAATTTTACTCTTTGATCTAATGTTTGACGTGAATATTCAGGCTAATGGAGATGGTTTTGGTAATGAAATGATGTCTTTGGATAATGCTAGAACTCCGGGGTAAGATTATCTATCTACCTTTCTTTGGTTTATCCAGGGATTTAGAGGGACAAGACAATGGACGATAAATTGATGTACATCCCCAATGACGATAGATAAAATTATCCCTTCTGTAGATTACAATTAGTGGTTGAAACGTTTGGACACTCAACTAAATTAACCAACTAATAAAAAATCAATAAAAGTCCCCAAAGTAAGTTGTTAAGCTAACCAAAAGAAAAAGTTACTAAACAATTTTGGGGATTAATGTAATCAACAGCCCATTGTCCCCTCCCTCCCTGGATATTTATACTTAATATATCTATCTTGACGAGAAAATTCCTAATACTCATAAACAAAAATACATCATCACTAGTTTTAATTGTTGGTTGAAATGTGTAGACATACTTATCAGAACCAACCAATTGAGATTTGATTAAGTTATAAAGTTTGTAAGACAACGAATTTTATAACATGTTTATAAAAGATTGGGTACACTAAACATTTACAATTTGTCATCCATTGTCTTATCCATTAAGATCACTAAAGAATTGAGAGAGGCAGGGGTTAAATGACCCTATATCTCCGGGGTAGGGACCCTGTGCCGACTTTCAATTGTGTCTTTAAATATCATTCAATGACAATATTATCGTGAATATTAACACAGTCACGTAGATACAAAAGAGCAGACGAAAAAGGTCCCCAACCCCGTGGCAAAATAGTTGTTTGGATTATACATCTATACTTGTATACATGTATGTCAATTTAGATTTCATATTTCAGTGGTGGAATAAAAAAGTCGAGACTTCAAAAGAGAGAGGAATTGTTCAAAAAGAAAAGGGCTAAATCAGCTCTTAAAAATAAGGTTAGTACATCAATCTTTCATTAAACATGGTTATAAAACTTTGGGTAATAGATTAATATACACGACTAATATTTCCTCTTTTCTGGCTATTTAAAAAAATGTAAAATCTAATGGTGGAATTCAGTACAATTTTCTTTTATTTCTGTATTCTCTATCTTATATTACTTTGATTTAATATTTCAAACAAAACACGGATGACAACATCCATAAAAGCGAAGCACTGAAACGGTAGGACAAACTGACATTAACACTTCTTTAGTGTTAGAACTTAATAATTATCATAATATAAATTTATAAGAGTCAAAGCAAAATTGTAAGTAAATTTGTTGTAAAACTGCTTGATACAGGATAATTTTTATGGACATACTTACATTTTTAAGACTTTATTATAGAGTTGCTTCGCTTATAATATTGTACTTTGATGTTCCAGGATTCTGTATACCAAAAATCACATCAATCGGATTATTAGATCGCATAAAAATTTGTTCTTAAAAAAGTAAAAAAATCATCACATTTAAAATGGACGTACGGACATTCTGGTAATGATTATAGAGTTGCTACGCTTTCTATATCCTACCTAACTACTACAGGAATCATCATGTAAAGTTTGAAATTGATAGGACAATTCAAACATGCATTAATTAACAAAAAAAGCTATCCGTTACGGACGGACGGATGGACCAACCCTAATTAGAGAAGCGCTTCGCTTTTAATAACTTGATACTTTATATTATAGGATATTAGCACAACTACTTCATAAGTATAAGCAAAGCATGTTACAAATAACAATTTTCTTGAAACAATTATAGAGTTGATATGCTTTCTAATCGTACCTAACTGTTATAGTAATCACCAAGCAAAGTTTGAAATGAATAGGAAACATTTAACATGTCTAAAGTAACAAAAATAGCTAACCGTTACGGACGCACGGATGGGCAGGACCTAATAATAGAAAAGCTCCGCTCATAATAACTAATATAAACACCAATTAGATAAAACAATGTATTTAAATGAATCAATTTACAAAAGATAAATAATATCCATAATTATAATTGGATCAAACAAATAATTTAGATGTAACATAGAAAAATTAACATACAATATGATATAAATGATAAATTGATCATTCATTTCTAAATATAATTATATTTTATTTCATAATAGATATTATAGTTTCAATTTTAGCTTATACACTGTGCAGTGTACACGGACAAAATAAACATAAATTTTTAAAATCAAACTTTTCTGTCTGTTTGTTTTTTATTGTTTATGTTTTTGTTATCGCACAGTATGCCGCGAAATTTTGCATGATTTCCTGTGACGTCAACCATAATTAGTACCCAAGGTTGGCCAGAAACTGCTAAATTCTTGCATATTCCCTTTAAGCCAGTACCCAAAGTCTGAGACTCCTAGAAATTGATTTTTTGATCCATTGTCCCCTCCCTTACTCCCTGATTGGAAGGCTAAAATTAGCGTCTTTAGTTTTTTTCTTTCAACTCCCCCTTTATGAAGGCAAAGATTATCATCATTATATTTGAAATCTTTTAAAATCTGGTTCGATTCTCGGAAGTGAATTATAGAGAACAAGAACATAAATTTTTAGGACATATGTAGCCCTTAAATTTTTAATTTTTTTAAAAAAGCTTTGTAAAATATTGCTAGAATCCGGAATCCGCCAAAAATAAGAATACGGAATCAGCGGGAATCTGCCATTTTTTGGACGGATTCTTTTAAGAATCCGAATCTTGTCAAAAAATTTGACGGATTGCCATCCCTAATATTTATACTATCGACTAAGCTCCTAGTTCCAGGGCCTCTGTGTCAAAGGTGAAAGTTGGTAAAAACATTTGCAGAGGAATTAGAATAACCAACAAGTACTAAAAATATAAAAAAAAAATATTTCACTATTTCTAATGTTTTTTTGGGAAAAGCTTTCAACATATACAGAGAATTTCCCCATAAAACCAATTCAATACTTTCTTTGTTTTCAGTGGAAGTTCGACCCAATGCTGAAGGAGGTCACCAAAAAGTGAAGGTGAAGGTTAGGGTGAACCCCAACGGAATATTCAGTGTTGTCAGTGCCAGCCTGGTTGAGAAACATGTAAGTAGATTAATATGTTGTATATATTGTTATACTAGTGGCTTTGCTCCGTGCATCTAGGAGCTATATATTCGAAGGTAGACGTAGAGGCCAGAAAAAAGCCCCAAAACATCCCATTACTGATATTTAGAAAAAAAACGGTCTTAAAATAACCAGGGAATTTGAATCTTCCCTAAAATTAGGAACTCCTTCGATTCAGTAAGTGAAATAGTGTAGGTTTAAAGAATTACTTTTGTTATAGGAAATCGAGGAGGAGGTTCCTGTGGATATGGAGGTTGAAACCAAGGAGGGAGAGACCAAGGATGGTGCAGCTGATGCTGCCAAAGATCAACCTACTCCAGAGAAGGAAGGAGAGAAGATGGAGACGGAAGAGGCCAAGAAGGACGACGCAGCTAAGGATGCAGTAAGTGCTTTCTCTTGTTCACCGTACCTGTCACGAGAAAATTATATTATCAATGACTGACCTTAGTAGAAATTGTTTTTCAAAAATTTAATTTAAGAGCATATTTCCATTTTGTAGACTAGCTAGGTATATAAAAATTCTGTATTTTTTAGGCCAAGTCTGAGGTAAAGACAGAACTCAGAAAGAAGGTTGTCAACAAGACTATCGATCTTGCTGTTACAGCCAGGTAACAATATTTTTATAGCGAAGCTACTCTGTAAGGGTTGGTGTCTGTAACCCTAGTTTTTATATCTCTGAAATTCTCTTCTGTGGATTAACTTATTTCTAGAAATATTAATACAAATATTGTCGTTTTCAGTTTGCTAATTTGCAAAAAATTCTTGAATTGTAGCATAAATGTATGCTTCAGTGTTTTATCTGTTTAATATGTATTTCTTATATATCTAGAGTAACTGGTGCCCTCTCACGTGACCGTATGGAATCAGCTGTTACAGAGGAGGTAAAGATGAACACACAGGACCAAAATGAAGCTGACAGGCTGGTCGCAAAGAACTCAGTCGAAGAATACATTTATGAAATTAGGTAGGTACCTATTTTCGAAATAAGAAGTGCTTAAATAATGACTTATTGTCAAATGAAAGTTTCTGTAACATGAATGATAATTATGCATTTGAAAAAAAAACATTTTGCCTTCAATTTTTCAGGTGATAATTCAAGATAGATTATTCTAATAATAATACCTGAAAGATTTAGGTAGATATATTGTGCTGTGCGACTTATAGGTACAGAGTAAAGACAGACGTTCACAAAATACTAGTTAGCAATAAATTTTTGTTTTAGAGGAAAGCTATGTGATGAGCTGGAGGAGTTTATTCTAGAGGATGACAGAAACAGTTTCAGCTTAAAGTTGGAGGATCTGGAGAATTGGCTGTATGAGGATGGAGAGTTTGCGGAGAAGAATGAATACCAGGTAATCCTCAAATAATAGAGGAAAGAATGTCCTAGTTTGTGTACTAAACATTTGGACGGATGAAAACAACATGTATGTACCTAATTGGGAGCTTTTCATTTAAAAATAAAAAGTAAATAATTTTATTTTAGGGGTGGGGTGGGGTGTTGGTTTATATAGGCAGCATTTACCTTATGTGGGTGGAGGTACCTAAAATAGTTACAAACCTATTCAATAGGTACGTATAAGACGTGAGGATTATAATATACCTACTTCTTTTAATTTTAGGGTAAATTATCAGAATTAAAAAGCACAGGGGAGGCTGTCAAGAGACGGAAAAGAGAATGGGATGAAAGGCCAGCAGCCATGAATCAATTCGGACAGTGTCTACAGTTAGCTCAGAAGGCGGTTGATTCTTACAAGGTATTATTTTCTCCTGTACCCAGAATCCGAATCCGCGATCTGCAATTCAAATTGGATTGTTATTTTTTGTAAACCGAAAAAGTATTTTATTGTTTCTTAACTACAAGTAAAATTATGTGTAGCATAAAATGTTTATTTTGTATATTATTTTCACAATAGCTTTTCATGCTTATTTTAGGTTAGGTTAGGTAAAGTAACGGTTAAGAAAGGCCGCTGTACGGGCTAGAATTTTTGTTTTTAGAAAGACCTTTAAAAAATTTGCTAGAATCCACAATCCGCAATACACGGATAAATCCGCTTTTTTTTTGGGGGGGGGGGTGGATTTTTGTAAAAATCCGAATCCGACCCAACCCTAATACTAGCTCTCTGGTCAGTGGGTGGACGGCGCGGTCGGAGCTTACCCATAGATTTTGTTTGTTTGGGTTAAAAACTTAAAACTCACTGATAAATTCATCTGAAACAAATATATGCCTAAAATTGATTTTTATCCTTTTTGCTTGTAGAATGGAGATGAGAAGTTTAATCACCTCGACAAAGCTGAAGTAGCCAAGGTGGAAAAGGCCATCGGAGAAAAATCAGATTGGTTTAACAGGTATTTATAATTCAATTTGCTCGGCTTGTGTTAATGGTAGAAAAAGGGTAGGCGTACCGTTAGAACCGCTGTAAAGTATATGTTTTGGAAATATAAAAATGATTCCTGTGCTACGCATTGATAAGGAGCTACGCGTTATAATGTCCCAACTGACGTAAAACTAGACTTGCGAGTATATTACTAAATATTAGAAAATAGGATGTGCAAAAATAGCTATGTACATTTTTAAATTTCAATTGCGCGGCTTGTGTTAATACTAGAAAAATGTTACGCATACCGTTAGAACCACTATGAACTATTTGTTTTGGAAATACAAGAACGGATCCTGTTCTTCAAATATTCTAGGAGCTAGGTGGTAAAATGTCCCAAATTTTACTCGCAAGTCAAGTTTAAGTCAGTTGGGACATTTTAACACGTAGCTCCCTAACTATACGTAGCAGAGGAATCGTTCATAAATTTCCCAAACAAAAACTTCATAGCGGTTCTAACATTTTTCTACTATTAACACATGCCGCGCAATTAGAATTTTAAAAATGTACGCATTTTTTTGCTTACCCTTTATAAGTTTTGTATAATGTTTTTCTTAAGCTTAAAACCTACTGGTTAATTTTTACTTTCAATTAGCCTATCCCTGAAAAATAAGATTGAAATAGATGTTTTTTTAAGGAAACTAATAATATATACTAGCAGCTATGCCTTGGCCTGGCATCTAGAAGCAGAGAAGGGCTAGAAAAATAGCTTAAAACAATGTCATGACAAAAATCTGAGAACAAAATAGCCTTAAATCATCACAGGACCTATGTGAAGCTTACCTAAAATTCAGTAGATATTCACATCTTAAGCTTCAGGCAAAAAATACTTACTACTGTATATAATAGGATAATTTAATTTAAGAATGGCTTCAGACATCAGCAAACTTTCCAAGAGCCAAGATCCTCCCGTACTAGCATCACAGTTTGTCCAGGTAAATTTTGAACAAAATCTCATTTGAAACTAAACCAATAATGCTCAGATATATTATTATGTGTACTTTTGAATTTTATTAGATATTTAAAGAAAAAATTATGAATATTAAAATTGTGACCACTTGAAGAAAGGAAGATATTAGAATTAAGTTTCCCCTTGCTATTATTAAGTTAGATGCTTATTATTTATACAAGTCAAAAATTCAGAAACTCAAGTCAGGGTTATAACAGAAAAAATTTTAGATGTTTAACCTTCACTTATTTTTTTTTTCAGGAAAAAGATGCATTTTGGTCCATGGCTTCAGGCATTTTGAACAAAGCTAAGCCGAAGGTGGAGCCACCCCCAATGCCTGCCAAGGAAGAAGCTGCACCTGCTGACAAAGCCGCCGATGGACAGCCGCAGCAAGACGCAACGCCGAATGGCGAACCTGCACCTCCTGGAAAAGAGATGGACCAGATGGACGTTGAATAAATATCAACTTCCGCCAACACTAGCTAGGCTGAACAAATATTTTTATAAATGCAGCTGCTATTTAGATATTACACTAGCTGCTGTTTAAGGAACCTTTTCTTTTTTCAACCATGACAATTTCATTGCACTGTTTAACGTTTAGTTTTAGATAGATAAAGTCATGATTGGAAAATAATGTTCCTTTATCATCCAGGACAAAAATATGAATTATGTGTTATCCAATGTTTTAAATATTTAAAGCATATTATAAACCAATTATGATGTAAAAGTGTCTTTATGCCTTTGATACACCACATAATATCAGTTGGATTCATATAAAAATATATGTATCTACTCCTATCATTGTAAAGTTTTATCTGCTTCAAGATAGATATACTAGATACTAGTTTACCTATCTTGCTGGAAAGATATACCTATTTTACCTAGTTTTTATAGTGATACTATCTCATATTATGGATAAAATAAGTTATAAAGCTTCTTTTGCTTTAAATTGTCTACTTGTTATATATAGATATGTTAAACTTAAATTATTCTGCTACTAATCACTCGTAGAATTATGCCTTTAAATATCTTAAACTTAACCTCCATGGTTTAAGCTGCCAATGCATAACATTTTAGGTTTTATTTTCAAGTTTTAATATGCAAGAAAAACATTTTTTGTTAAGATATTAAAAGTTTTTGTGTTTTAATGTCAAGCACATAAAATAATCTTTATAAGTAATTGTAGGTTTCTAGTTTAGTCCCCCAACACCTTGTTTTTAGTCTTTTTATGAAATCCAAGTAACTTTTAAATGTTTCATACTATTAGTAACATTGCCTCCTGTAAAAGTTTAAAAATATTAATCATAAGTAGGAACTTGTTCAGATTTTGCTAACTATGATTACTTGTAACTAATGTTTAGACAGCAAAATTAAGAAAACCAGTCAAAAATTGTGATTTCTACATTAGAACACCGTTACTTATCGCTATTTAATATGTATGATTAAATAAAATCAAATAAATTAATAAAGTTTTTTTCACTCTAAATATTATTTTTTATTTTATTCAGCTCATATACTAAGACCGGATTTAAATAAACAAGGATGACAACGTCAATAAAAAGAAGCTCTTAAAATAATGTACCTTGGTGTACTAGGAACCATTTTTTTAAAGGCAGAAAAATACATTATTTCCTTCAAAAATTGTCAAAAAAAAGTTAAACATCTTCATGTTATAAATATTAAGTGGACTTTATAGTAACGATTATATTCTTTGCTATGATACCTAAATGTACCTTATTATTACAGAAATCAGCATGTAACTCCATCGATACGAGTCTTGGCGTAAAAAACCTTTCTAAATTAACTATAAGAGCTATCGGTCACTTACTGATATACCGACCCTAAGTTCAAGGAAAGCTTCGCTCTAGGAGCAAGGTGGCAGTTGCTTAGTTTTGTTTTTTTATTAATATTCAGCAACATCCTATTTAAGGAATAACACTGGCCCTCATATGTCAAATCAACAATCCCCCCTGACAACTGTCAAAATTAACACCAACCCGCCATCATATGATTTGGAAACCTTATTAAATTTTCTGATACCTTTATTTTAACGGTAAGGGAGGGAGGTTTCTATCTCATTTAAAAGTGTAAAAGATAAAGGGCTTTAACTAATTTTAGTTATGGGTATAAAACATAACTAAGAGTTTTATTGAATTTTAAAAACTGGCAAGCAAATTAGGTATATGACTATTAGATTAGTCAATAAAATCGCCGCCAGCCTTAATCACCGCCTCTACTCGCCTACTCAACCGCTAGCAGGTCCAGGTCAAAATGTACCTGTCCAAGCTGGCGTAGTTCTCCTTGAAAATGGCAATGAGGGAGGTCTTTGTGGTATGGGCACGTCTATTGGTGCATTCTTCAAAGTAGCCCCAGGCCCAAAAGTCCATTGAATTAAGATCGGGCTGCTGGAAGGCCACATTTCCTTAGGAACGTGAGTAACCGCAGGATCCAAATTCGCCCAACTTTCAAGCTACCCTTATACACGGAGGCTCTTATTTGGACCACAGTTGAGCTAGAACGACGTTCTTTACCTTTTTGGAAATGGCATAAAGTTTCAGCTAGGGTTATCAGCGCAACCCATAGTCTAAAATAAGTTTTAAAGTTCAAAATGGGTCCCTGGAGTCAAAGGCGAGAAATTCTCGCGGTTTTTGACGTTTTTTACATCTCAAAATCTGCTCCGTTTCACTTTGCTTGAGTACTACGGCCAAGCCGTTTCAGATAGAGAGCTCTAGTCTTTTCTAGTGTCTTAATTATGTATCTAACATTATCCCCAGCAAGTTAAATAACTTTACCTCACATACAGATGGGCTGAGTTCAGATTTAGTGGGCCCTAGTCGAGGATCCAGATTAAACCACCGGCGCATTTGGAATCTGCCTTGTTGAACATATGCACGGCCAGCTCGTTGTACACATCCATCTTCGTCCAAAGATCTTTTTGTGCTAAAAGGTCATTACCTCGCTTTTTATAGTTTGGTCAAACGTCCTGATTGGTCAAGTAGTTTTGGTGCTATGGCCATTTAAAGTTTGTCCAGTCTTATTTGCCCCACCCTGTATACATATATACAAAGAGAGGTGTACAGAGATAAACATAAATATAAATAAATAGATAAAGTATTGTCTAATGATAATATATAACTAACCATTATAATTATTTTTATGGTTGACATCAGCTCCATGTTCTAGAAGTATCTTCACTGTATCCAAGTTTCCATACATTACTGCATACATAAGACTGGTCTGTCCTAAATATAAATATATTAGATACATTACATTAATTATAGTTCAGAGTACAGTTATAGATATACAAAGAGAGTTGTACAGAGAAAGAGAAAAATAAATAGATAAAATTACATATGGTAAATATTCAAATGTAATATAGTAATATTATGTAACTAACCATAATTATCCCTATGGTTGACATCAGATCCATTTTCTAGAAGTATCTTCACTATTTCTGCGTGTCTATTGTTTGCTGCCTCCCTAAGACTGGTACTTCCTAGTTACAAATTTTTAAGATACATTATAAAATCCTCTTATTCAAATTAGATTATATGAAAATGGTGAAATTTGATTTTGAAATTTCTCATTAAAAGGTCATAAAGATTTTAAATATTTGGTTGTTGAAGCTGGGTTTTGGATCTTTTGGTACTCTTTTAGCAATAAAAGCTTTGTATTTCCTGCAGGCTTCCTTTAATGATATGTAACTATATATATGCCAAATCTATAGTTGAAAGTAGAGTTATAGATATGGAGAGAACTATGAATAGATAGATAGATAGAGACATGAAAGATGAATATATAAATAGTTTTCTAAAATATAAACTAAAGATTCAATTAAAGTAATAATATTATGTAACTAAATTAGAAATATGAATAAATATATAAAGTATAGTAAATATTCAAATATTGTATAGTAATATTATGTAACTAACCTCTATAATTTTTAGTGTTGACATCAGCTCCATGTTCTAGAAGTATCTTCACTGTATCTGTGTGTCCATTCCATGCTGCATATAAAAGACTGGTACTTCCTAGATACAAATTTATAAGATACATTTTGAAATTATCTTATTCATATTAGATTATATAAAAATGGTGAAATTTGATTTTGAAATTTCTCATTAGAAGGTCATAAAAATTTCCGACTATGTTTCAATCATAGTTATATTTTGTTTAAACTGTTTTTAACCTATTTTTAAATGGGGTGTCAAAAATATAATAGGACACCTATAGAATCAGACTGCAGAGCCCAAATTTAAATTAAGTCCCCAATAAACTTTTTTTTGGGGATTTGAAAATTAATTTTTAATGTTGCTCTGGTCATTTTGACTAGAGCAAAAGGTCTTTTTTACTCGGGGTAATATTGTGGCTTTTAGAACAATTTATATAATTCACTTTATATTGATACAATAAAAAAAACATTACTCTGTTCAATGGAAATATTTTTTTTTCTAAA
>LS042170.1:0-10084 GCA_900241095.1 Acartia tonsa | reverse complement strand
TTCTACCTGAAGTTCTTATGGTTTAAAGCCCCTGGTATACTAGGGTCGTTCACGCACTATGAGACCAATGATAGGCCAAACTTTATTCTCCGAAATCTTCACCCACTCACAT
Organism: Acartia tonsa; assembly: GCA_900241095.1. Taxonomy (NCBI): domain Eukaryota; kingdom Metazoa; phylum Arthropoda; class Copepoda; order Calanoida; family Acartiidae; genus Acartia; species Acartia tonsa. Next base: position 9,972 of record LS042170.1, on the reverse strand, counting down.
ATCATTCAAAAGTAAAGAACGTGGACGCATCAAAACATAAACAATTCCATGCCGCGTCTCTTTAGAAAAGGAAAGTCAAACAAAGACGACATTTGCGCCTAATTTGAAATTTGAATAAGGAATTAATTTCGATCTTGATAAACACAAAGCTTCCTCGAAAAGAGGTTAAGACACTATATAAAAAAAGCCCTAAACCTTTCCTGGATTGATACTAAGCCTTCCTGAATATAATAATACATCTAGCTTCTTTAATTCCTTCTGTAGATAATGATTAAGGGTTAAAAGTATGGATAACTTATTGTTTAATTTCCCCTCCTTTTCTGCAGATTTTCTGAGTTAAAAGAAAAAGCAAAAGTTTCTTTAATACTAAGCTTAATAAAATAGTAGTTGCTTAGCCTCTATCCTCTAGAGGCTTTGTTTTTGGGATTAAAACCACTACAGGACTAATTTATTCCTTGAAGAGTATAGCCTATTTGGTTCAGTTGTAACTGTGATCTTAAGCTTCATACAGACTTAAACATTGTTCTATTTTGTTATAGAGAATTTACTTACTGTGCTTTCTTTTGTGCTTCCCTGAAAATAAATACATTTTATTCATAGTAAAAAATTTTTTTCCTCAATAGATCAGAAATGCATTTAATTAGGATATCATTAAAGTTGGAGTCCTAACTTCCAACAATTATCCCTACTCCTGTAAACCCAGAGGCATCACAGAGAAGGTTGTGTTATAGTATTTTGACACATTGCGAATTAAATTGTCATTCAAGTTTAAAGTCTGTGAGGAGAATTGAACTTAAAATTGCTTAACTGCAGCATAGTCAGTTAACCACTACAACACCTTAAAAAAGTTGCTAGAGTAGTACCTAAATATAAAAGGAATCCTTATCATGCAAGGAGTGAAATCAATTCTGACATGACTGAATTAACAATAAGAGCTGTCTGTTATGTACAGACAGACATAAGGCCCTTGATATAGAAAGGCTTAGCTAATTAAAATCTATAATTGCTTTACCTCAATTCCTTCCATTCCTTATCAGAGTGTATAGAAGCCAAATGAGAATGAAAATACTAGTTTTTTAAAGAGGATATTGTGAGTAATTTATAAATAAACAAAATTTATCTATGTTTGGGGTAATTAAAGATCCAATTTTGTACATCTTTCTTGGGTCTTACAAATATTTAGAGGAATGCACTGCACATGGGGGATGTATCTACCCCCTGGAAAAATCAATTATTTTTTGGTACACCCCTAGGTGTCCATTAACCCATAACATTCTACACCCCCCTTTACAAGGGTGTACCAACACTCCCTAAAACAACCAAAGGAGGTGTGAGGGGGGAACTTAATGGGAGGGATATAAAAAATCATTCAAATCCAAATCATATCACTTTTTTATTTAATCTATACAGTGGGCTTAATTGATTAGTGTGCCTGAAGAATTGACACTTAAGAATTGAAGTTTTGTCACTTAAGATATCCCAAATTGCCTTGTTACAATTTTTCTCTGCATCCAGCCAATTTACAGTTTTATGCAGAGGATTAGCAGGTCCTTTGTCCCTGATGGCAACATTTTTCAATTTTTCACTGACTGTCCTTTGTCTGTAGGCCATTGCAGACCTTGCAGGGAGTTACACTCATGATGGAAATAATAAAGTAGTCAATCTATATTTTACTCTGCGTGTCTGACTCCATTTCCTTTACAGCGTTGTCATTTTTGTCAAGAATTCTATATTATTTATAGATCTGACCCAAAAGAAAGGGTATTTTTTTTTATTATTGACTATACTTATATTAGTATTGAACAGAAGCAGAGTAAATCACATTGACTGACAGATAATTGGACATTTTAAATTATAGAGTAGCTTTGTAATGGAAAATGTAGCCATTGTTCCTAGGGTTAGGAAATGGGTTGATGTAGAATAAGTCAGTTCCAACTCTTATCAAACTAAAATTAAAAGATTATTAGACACTGATTAGAAAATACTGACCTTCCACCCTTATTATTAAAATAAATTGAACATAAGGGTGAATAGATTTTCAGGTTAGGTTTCATTGAGAATGACTACAGGGTAGCACTACAGTATTAGGGCACTGCAGGTATGGGCTCGTATGATTTAGGATTGGCATAAAGAAAAAAAACCTGCCCCTCTTTCCTTATTTTCTATCCTTTTAAGGGCATTTTTAATGAAAGTACCAATCATATAGCAATAGAGTAGTTATGCTTCTACCTAACTTTTCTAGATTTGTCCCAAGTGGTAACTTCACAAAAATTGTCACAATCCCCGCACTTGATTATCTGGTCGTCAATCTAAAATATAAGGATTGTGAAATGTTGCTGGTGATGATTGCATCCTGGGATTATCATAATGTTCCTGGATCTAGCATTTCAAAAACTGTCATGTTCTCACACTTGATTATCTCATCATTAATCTAAAATATAAAGATTTTGAAATATTGCTGGTTACAATTGCTTCCTTGTTCTTAGAAATATTACAAGGTTCCTGGATCTAGCATTACAAAAGTTGTCACAATCGTCACTTTTAACTATCTGGTCAACAATCTAAATATAATGATGTTGAAATATTGCTGGTGACGATTGCTTCCTGGTTCCTGGAATTATTACAAGTATCCTGCATCTAACATTACAAAAGTTCTCACTTTTGATTATCTGATCATCAATCTAAAAAATAAATATTGCTGATAATCATTGCTTTCTGGGATTATTACAAGGTTCTTTGATCTAGCATTAAAATATGTAGATAGTGAAACATTGCTTTCTGGGAGTATTACAAGGTTCCTGGATCTAGCATTACAAAATTTTTTACAATTGTCACTTTTGATTATCTGGTCACCAATCTAAAATAGAAAGATGGTGAAATATTGCTGTTGGCGATTGCTTTCTTGGATTATTACAATGTTGCTGGATCTAGCATTACAAAAGTTGTCATAATTGTCATAGTTGACTGTCTGGTAACCAATCTAAAATAAAAAGATGGTGAAATATTGCTGTTGGCGATTGCTTTCTTGGATTATTACAATGTTCCTGGATCTAGCATTACAAAAGTTGCCATAATTATCATAGTTGACTGTCTGGTAACCAATCTAAAATAAAAAGATGGTGAAATATTGTTGGTGACAATTGCCTCCTGGTTCCTGGAATTATTACAAGATTCCTGGATCTAACATTACAAAAATTGTTACAGTCCTCACATTTGATAAACTTATCACCAATCTAAAATATGAACTTTAAGATTTTTATTTATCACATCAAGCTTTCCACAGATATAAAAACCTTTCGCATCTTAGGGCTAAAAAATTGGTTTTAATCATGGTTTCAATGTGATAATGGAATATCATTTTCACCTAAATCCCTCATAGCTCAACTAAAGAATGTTGGTTACATTATTCATATGTCACTGATTTGAACCAACCTGAGAGGGGGGGAATTTTTGTAATTGTTAAAAATTGAACATTTACGTGTACTAAATGTTGTTGCAAATATAGGTATTAAATAAAGAGTTGTGAAAATATGAAAATTTTAGCATAATTTTCGCTAAACAATAGAAAAATCACAATTTGGGATCCATCTATTTACTTTGTTATTCTGATTATATAGATTCCATAGTAAAGGTTTCTGAGATTTTAATGGACATACACACACTTACATCCTATTACTTTAACTGAAAACATTATCCTGTGCTTAGCTCATATCATCTGTTTTACTTTTTTATTCCGATTATATAGATTCCATAGTAAAGGTTTTTTTATGATGTGAAACTGTTTTTAACCTATTTTTGAAAGGTATATCAAAAATATACTCTGACACCTGTAGAATCATACTGCAAAGCCAAAAATGAGAACAATTGCCCATATAAATTTTTATTAGGATTTTAAACTTTATTTTTTACTATGGATCAAATAAATTTTACTAAATCGTGATGTTTCTTTCCTTTGTGGGTAAAATAATCAGCTTTTAAAGTGTCTTGCTTCATAACTATTGTATGCTAGTATACAGTTAGGTCTTTCGATTTTATCTATCAAAACTAATTAAAAATTAATTCTTTACAATATATCATAAAAATGTTTCATGTCTATTATACATTATAACACATAAAAGTTGTCTGTAGAGGGCTAAATCTTTAAAAACGTAAATAAATGTTTATGCAATACAACAAATTTATCTTTATCACATTTACAAATATGGTATAAAATAAGATTATTCAAACTTATTTTTTAAAATATTGTTAAAAAGTATGTATCTTTATTGTGTATAGTTTTCATTCTTTTCATTTAAATTAAATAAAAGTTATTCTATTATATTGGAAATAAGTCACTTTGTGAAAACACTACAATTTAAAATTTAAAGATTTCTAGCTTTGTCATTGGTTAATGCTGAATTCTCATAGTTTTTAATGTTAATTCAAAGATACATTTATCCCACATCTTTCACTTTTAATGAATAATTATAAATAATAAAAAATCAAAAGTGCTATTTTTTTACCATCATTCATTTTTATCATATTATGAAGAAAAATGCTTTGAAGCAAGAATTTTACCCAAAAAGAAAATGATTCAGTAAAATTTACCTAATCCATAGTTAAAAATAAACTTTAAAATCCTAAAAAAAATCGATGTGGGCTATTATTCTCATGTTTTAGCTCTGCAGTTCGATTCTACAGGTGTCAGAGTATATTTTTGTTATACCTTTCAAAAATAGGATAAAAACAGTTTAAAGGACACACACACCTTATTACTTTGACTAAAAACATCAACCTGTGCATAGCTCACTGCATCTGTTTTACTTTTTCCTTTATTCTGATTATATAAATTCCATAGATACCAATGGTACCAATTTTGTTGGTTTTGCTGGGCTGAGCATAGAAGCATAAAACATTTAAGTAGATCATCAAAAATAGGTTGAAAATAAGGTAGTAATTGTTTTCCCTCTTAAATTAAGAGGGGAAAAGGTTATATGATAAATTAGTCACCATGAGAAAAAATACCATCCTTTCTAAAAAATGTCCAGTATTGCTTCAAAACTGATTGATAGCAGAACCGTTTCTTAGCCATATTAAAAATAACATGTACAGCATTATATTACAGACAATTTTCCTTGCAAATTAAAATAAAAAACATAATAGTAATACCAATTTGTTAGTGTGGACCCTCGGACCCTCTGGGCTAACACACTGGTTTTAGTTTTATTATTTTTCATTTTAATATGCCCAGAAAGTTGTTTTTAAATTAATGCGATAAATAACTATTATAGTTTTCTATGCCTGCTGGATGTGTACAGTAGGGTGGTGTACACACAGCTGGCTGTACAACATGGGAGTTGGGCTGAGACCCCCCTGGGAAGAATTTAATTCTTGACTGAACATCATCTTGTGAACATGTTGTTGATATTATCATGGCCAGTATTAAAGATAACATGATGAACATTATGTAATATGCAATATATTTATGCAATATATAAATATCTAAAAAAAAATATACTTTTAATGACTTTTCAAGATATTTTTAAAAGCGAAGCTTTTCTATAATTAGGGTCGGTCTGTCCGTCCGTAATGGATAGCTTTTTCATTAATTTAGGCATGTTAGAATCGTCCTATAGATTTCAAATTTTGCATGGTGATTCCTATAGTAATTAGGTACGATTTAGAAAGCGTAGCACTCTATAATCATTACCAGAATGTCCATACATCCATTTTAAACATGTTGATTTTTTTACTTTATTAACAGCAAATTTTTATGTGATCTAATTAACAAAGTATAATATTATAAGCTAAGCAAGTTGCAACTCTATAATTAAATCCTAAAAATGTAAGTATGTCCATAAACATAAAACTTACAATTTTGCTTAGACTCTTATACCTTTATATTCTGATTATTCAGTGCTGACACTATACAAGTGTTAATGTCTGATTGTCGTACTGTTTCAGAGCTTCGCTTTTATTGATGTTGTCATCCTTGTTAATTTTTAGTATAAGTTGTGATCTGGCATAGGAAAAAGGACGATAAATTTATGTATATCTCCAATGAAGATAAAGAAATTATCCATTTTTCATATTAAAATGTTTGGTTGACAAGTTTGGACACTATTTGTTTTAAACAACCAATCACAATTCATTTAAAGTACTCAAAGTTTTTGGGCCAACAAAAGAAAAATAAATCTTGGGTACATTTTGTAAAAGAAATAGAAAATCATGAAACCTTATAAGAAACGTTTGCTTCTTTTAATGCGTGACCAACAGACAGACAGAAAAAACAATGTATAGTTTGCAAGTGTAATTGTCATAGGTATATTCACTAAAAATTTCAGCTGTCTGTCTTTCATAGAAGCCGGAAAAATCACATTTTCCCAATAACTTTACAGACTGACTGACATACTCAACAGACAAAGTGAATTATAGAGAAGATTTGCTACTAATTTGATCATTTTCATGGCTAATTAGTGCAGAAACCCAGGGAGGGAGGAAGGAAACATTGGAATGTTTATTACACTAGTCCCCAAAGTCTCATAATAATGTTTTCTTATTCATTGTCGTAACAACCTTGGTGACTTTCATAGGATTTTTATTTGTTGGTTCATTAAGTTGAGAGTCCAAAGGTTTCAACCACTAATTGTAATCTACATAAGGTTTAATTTTGTGTATCATAAATGGTGATGTAAATCAATTTATTGTCTATTGTCTTATCACTTTAGATCCCTGGCAGAGAGCAAGATCAAAACTTAACACATTGCCACTATTAACAATAAGATATTATCAAATGCATTATGTTTAATAACCTCATGACCATGTAATAATTACAATCATTTTTAAATAAACTAATAAAAAGAAACTCTTTAGATAGTTGATTTTATCTTAGAAATTTAGACATGTCAGGCTTGTCCTAAAGAATTTAAATTTGTTTAAAGGGGAATTTACAAAAGTAAAACAAATTTTGGAGGGGACTTTTCTTTTTATGGATACTCCTAATTAAAAAATCCTAATTATCTGTAAACACTTTTTCAATCTATAGTTAAAAATAAAATTTAAATCCCTCTGAAAAGTTATTTGGGGGCCTATTTTTAGCTCTGCAGTATAATTCTACAGTTGTATATTTTTGATATACCATTCAAAAATATGTTAAAAACAGTTTAATCCAATATAAGAATGTCCCTTCAAGGTTATTATATATTCAAAGTTTTGTTACAGCAGAGTATCTTTGTCAGCCAAAGCTGTGAACATACTGTTATACAACAGAAATAGTAGTTTATAGGAATATGATCATACATAATATCATATTTCTAATACAAAAGTTGTAAGAGGAAATAAAAAGGTGAATCGAATTATGAATTATGATATCTAAATAACTAAAAAGTACCTATCAAGCAAAGGAACTATCCTCTTCTATTTTGACTACACTATAAATATGTTTTCAGTTACAGGCAACCTAACTTTCTGCTGAAAATAAGTTTTAAATTTGCCTTCTGGGCAACATAATTTAATCATTAAAATCATGAAATTAAAATCATTAAAATTTGTTATTAAAACTGGGTATTGGGTCTACTTGTAGCAGTTTTTCAACAGTTAGATCAGTGTATTTCTTGCAGGCTTCCTTTAGAAGTGTTATAGCAAATTTAGTTATTTACCAATTGTACTTTTTTTACTTATGTGTGTTTTTGGTACTGGGTGACAGTTATCTATGGTAAATTTCAACCTGTCTAGATAAACAGCACTAAAACTTAGAACTAAATTGGCCAAATATTTGTATTATTATTATTATTATTTGAAAAAATATCTTGGCAATAAATAGGCCTTTCTTTATGACAGAGAAAAAACCTAACTTTGTATTCAATTTAGGTTTTATAATTGATATTACCAAAGCTTTTGTTTGTTTTTCTTGTTTTATTATAAAACCAACATCAATTACATATAAATTATTTTTTATTACAAATATTTCAAAACTTATATATTATTGTGATTTTTTTTTCAGATTTTAATTTAAATTACTTGTACAGAAATATATCATATCTAAATTAAATGTACAATATCTAAGTTTTGAATTTACACAGAGATAATTTAAATTCATAATGATTACAGCACACATAAAATGAGTATTAAAACATTTGTTTACAAAATTTTAAGAAAACATTCATCTCATTTTTCTTGAAAAAATATATTCACCTATTTATGCATAAAAAAGAGCAATTAAAGTTTTTCCAATACAGGATTAAACTTCTTAACTGCATCAATGCCTAACCTAACCTAACTATTAAAAACCTAGCCTAACTAAAGCATAACCTTTTCTAATGTTAAATCCTGTATTGGTGCTAATAAAAATATTGTTATGATTAGTTTCTGCATAAAAGATATATACAAGAATATGAATATACATTTACAATTATACTATTACAATAAAAAAACATTTTCAAATCTGTCATTAAATAATATTCATCCTTACTGACTTTGATAGAAATAGTTTAACTTTCCAATAATTACATTTTTGTATACTAGCGGCTTTGCCCATAGCCTCTAGGGGTTTTGCCCCAAGAAATTTGATCAACCTAATTTCTCGTATTTTAGATTTTAAAAAAATATTTTAAAAAATTTTTTTGGGAGGGGATGATATTCATTTTTGGATGGGTTGGGGTGTCTCTTCCCCAAGAAAATACTTAAAAACCTCTCCAGGACCTATGAGAAGCTACTATATAAAGGAGAACCCAATCAGTTCAGTGGTTAGCGAGATCCTTTGGTACAAACAAACTGACAGACAGGAAACATTGTTCTACTTTGTATTACAGATTATTAACAACAAGAACTGAGATTTTCTTAAAATGATTACATTATACAATAAGTAATAAGAATTAAAACTACAAAGTCTATAATTACTTTGAGCGTTACTAAAAAAAAATTTAATAATTGAACAATAGTTATATTATTTTGTATATAAAATTCGCAAGTCATGTTTAAAGTAAATTGAGACATTTTAATACATAGTACCTAAACTATGCGCATCATAGGAATTTCCAAAAAATAGAGTTTATAGCAATTCTAACAGTATACATAACTTTTTTCTACTATTAACACAAGCTGCACAATCTTAATTAAAATTTTTGCACACCCTTTAACACTCATATAAAGGTATACATCTAATATTCAGGACTACACTACTCACCATAATAAATCTTTACTAATGAATGTTTTTTAAAAGTTTAAAAAATAGTTCTAGATAAATAATTAGAAGTAATAAAAAACAAGATTAGTTGAACTTATCATAAAATGTAAGTGGTTACCAGTTGAAGGAATTATTAGAACTTTTCAGCCATTTGCTGGATAGCAACAACTTCTAAAAGTAAAAAAAAATTATTAAATAATAGAAATGGCAAAAAACTATATGTGTCAGTTATTTGTCCTCTTTGTTATTATTACATGCATAATGATAATTCTATATTGTTTTTTTAGATTTTGAATTGCAAACAATTATTTACTTGATTTGGATACTAATAGTAAATATCTTTGAGTATTAAAAACTAAGGATTAAGAGATAGCTTTAATCAAAAGGGTAGATTATTTGAAATCCGAAAAAAATTTAAAATTCCATAAAAATGTAAGTTAACCCTTTTTGTATATAAAGCAAAATCAAAAATAGCTAAATTATATATTTGTAATAATATTCTGCCTATTATAGATAGGATCTTTAACCATAAGTTTTTGAAATTGAAAAGAATATTTGAAGACATTGTATAAAATAAGATATTTTAAAGTGACTTATGTCTTTGGTTTTTGAGTTATTATGAAAACTAAAAATACCTCTATCTTGTCCAGTGACAGCAGATCTGATCTTGTTGATGGTGAATCTGTTGCTGACAAACTGAACAGCCCAGACAACCAGATCATGAAGTCCCAAGACAGACAGTCCTAACCAGAGTCCCAAGCTGCTGCCAACATCAATTATGTACTTAAACAGGTCATAGTTTGGCACCT